>PDNB01000021.1:0-251551 GCA_002573585.1 Helicocarpus griseus UAMH5409
TTTAGTTAAAGACCTGACCCGAAGCCCTATTGTTTCGGACACCAGGGCCTTTTTTTTGACCCGACCCGCGAAAAAAACAACACTAGCCCATAGTCCACAGGCTAGAGCGGTTCTGGCCCTTCCAGGGCAGGATGTTTTGTTCGTACGCGCCGCTATGAACGAGCGTCAAGTTTTGAGCCACCGGCCTTCGTACATAAATGCCATCCTCATCCAATCTCGGGGACGGCCAGAGGTGCAGGCCTGTATTGCTTGCCGCAGTGGTCCAGGTCTTCATCCGTTCCCAGAATGTCGCCGGTTACCAGGCCATTTTGGTGGAGCATGTGGTAACTGCAAATGGCGTGATCATGCCAGCCGCTGCTCTGTACGAGATGATGAGGATGTGGTGGAGGTGATTGATGTTCTTGACTCAGACAATGAGGGTGGGAATGGGGGCCCTAGAGTCATTACAGATGGCTCAACTCCTGCTTCTGCTCTTTTGGTACGTACGATTTTTCTATTCTTCTTTTCTTCTCAGGGGCGGGCAGACTAGGTATGTATAATTTCATTTACTCCAGTCGTAGGGAGCCTGTGTACGACACCTAGACAAGGCTTGCACCTCTACGTTGGTGTCTAGGACTAGTAGCCATATGGTGAAACCAAGCAAGTCAATTTAGTTCTGTAGGGGCAAATAGAGTTTGATATCACATGACTAAGTGTTCAAGAAAGTGGTGTGTTCAAGAAAGTGGTGAAATACGTTAACTTAACTATTATATCGTATGCTTATATAATCGCTTTCGAGGTAGTCACATGACCTCCGATCGGCGAGGCTTATCTTCCAACGGTTTAACCTCACTTCATCAAAATCTCAGTCAGTTTTACCTGTCGACAACTAACTCAACTCAACGCAATAGCTAGATTAACTGTGAACTGGGTGATAGCATTGCGCCTTCAAATAAAAACTGCCGTTTTTGCCATAGGAGGATTACAGAGCTTGCTACTGGCAGCGCTTCAGTTCAAGAAGGGTTCGCTCGTCTAACCCTCTTCGTTTCCCTCGTCTAACGAAATCAAAGTGACCAATTCCTCCTCCCATCCTCCCCTTTCCTCCAATCCGAGGACCGTAATCAACGTATCTTCATCATGTCAGGTATCGATGTTGAGGCTCTTCTCGAGTCCACAGCCGCTCCCGGCGGCGCCCAGCCATCTCAAGAAACCCCCACCGACAAGAGCCGCGATGAGTCAAGTGGCTCTCGAAGCGAACGTCGTGACCGCGATCGACATCGAGATGGATCCCGCGACCGCGATAGAGAGCGCAGACGACGAGACCGAAGCCGGGAGCGACGCCATGAAAAAGATGCCGATGGAGACGAGGAGATGAAAAGCCCAAAGAGCGATCACGCAAGTGCTAACGGGAGCCATAGAAGCAGAAAGAGAAGCAGGAGCCGTGATAGCGAAAAGCGCCGCTCCCGTCGTGACCGCGATGACCCCTATCGATCGTCAGGTGGTGACTACTATCGTGGGGGTGGTCGAACAACCCGTTCCCGCTCCAGATCTCCGATCGATGATAGATACTATAGACCTACAGGACGCTCCCGTCGCGATGAGCGTGATGACGACAGACGTCACAGTAGGCGTGATAGAGACGGGCGCAGGCGATCTCCCAGCCCCAGGCGTCGCAGCAGGACTCCTGAACCACAGCTTACTGAAGATGAACGCGACAGACGCACCGTTTTCGTCCAGCAACTTGCTGCCCGCCTAAGGACAAAAGAATTGATTGCTTTCTTCGAAAAAGTCGGGCCAGTCAAAGAAGCCCAGATTGTGAAGGATCGCGTGAGCGGAAGATCGAAAGGGTGAGCTATTTCCAGCATCCTCTTATGTTAGGAACGAATGCTAACAAAAATAAACAGCGTCGGTTATGTCGAATTCAAGGAAGAAGAATCGGTCCCACTTGCCATTCAACTTACTGGCCAAAAGCTCTTAGGGATTCCTATTATTGCTCAACTAACCGAAGCCGAGAAAAACAGACAGGCTCGCAACCCTGAGGCCAACGTCAGCGGAAACCATAACTCTATCCCATTCCACAGATTATACGTCGGTAACATCCATTTCAGTATCACTGAAAGTGATTTGCAAAAAGTCTTCGAACCGTTTGGCGAACTCGATTTTGTTCAGCTACAAAAGGAAGAAACGGGTCGCAGTAGGGGCTATGGTTTCGTTCAGTATGTATTGATCATTTCCCAATATATTGAATTATTGCTAATAAGTGTCTAGGTTCCGTGACCCAAACCAAGCTCGAGAAGCTTTGGAGAAAATGAATGGATTCGATCTTGCTGGCCGGCCAATCCGGGTTGGCCTTGGTAATGATAAGTTTACCCCTGAATCGACCGCCAATTTATTGCAGCGATTTCAGGGACAGGGTGCCCATCATAACTTCCAGGGTTCGCTTTTCTCTGGCCATGGCGGTCGTGGAGCTCAAGCGGGTGGTTCCGGTAACTTTGATCGCGCCGGAGGCAGAGACAACGACAAGGCCGCGGGCGGTGCCAGTGCCCTTGACGACACGGATGTTGCCGGTGTGAACTTCAATAATTATAGCAGAGACGCATTGATGAGGAAACTTGCGAGAACAGATGAACCTGCTGTCGAACCAACGCCCGACGAAAAACGCAAAGTGCCCAAGCCGCAAACCAGCGCTAAACCGTTGCCTGTGAGCGTCAACATGGCAAGCAGATGTGTTTTGCTTCGAAATATGTTTGACCCTGCCGAGTAAGTCTCCGATGTCGACCTATCCATAATTTATAATCGTACTAACTATTTGTTTAGGGAAGAGGGTGAATCATGGATTAAGGAGCTGGAAGACGACGTCCGCGCTGAGTGTGAGGAGAAATATGGCCACGTCGTTCACATTGCCCTAGATCCGAACACCCAAGGAGACATCTATCTCAAGTTCGACCGAGTCCAGGGCGGCGAGAACGCTATCAAGGGCTTGAACGGACGATTTTTCGGAGGAAGACAGATTAGCGCCCAGCCCGTGGTTGATGCAGTCTATAGCAGTCTCTTCTCCCGCACCAAAGCGATATAAGACATCACATATGGACATTAGCTTGATTGGACGATGGAAAAAGGAGGGTAGGTATCTTCTAATTGACAGCCTTTGACGCGTTTGTCTAGGGCGGTCGACCTTGTTTTCCATTTCCAAAATTATTCCCCCGAACGAATGTTCCAACCCATTACATGCACCCAGCGATGGTAAACACGGCGAGGTCATGGTTCCACCAGTGGTATGTGCTTAGCCTTTTTGCGACACCGAATTTGCGTTGTTTATTGTGCCATTGATTTGAATTTGTTCTTGCAGAGCGCAGTAGCTAGAGCATTCTTTTCCCAATCCAGGCCGTCGTAATATACCATTTTACTACCAGATCATTACTGTCCGTTCTCTTCTAGGTCGTCCATCCATCAATTAAGGATTTCGTCCTGTCTTCCGTATACTTGTTTGCTTGCTAGCAGCAGATATGATATCCTCATCACTAGAAGCCGACATAGCATTCTCCGTGTCAATCCCATGCGTTCTCAAGAATCTACAATCAGGGATGTAGATGACTGCTTTTCTTTCAATACCCGAAGCGTGTGTGCTCTGCAGGGTCCCAAGGGACTGATGTCGTTCTTTCTTCTTCCTATTGCAGCTCTATTTATTAGAGCACTAGAAGCAACGACTCTTGCTTCTCCGCATGTTTTTCCTGTTTACGATCCATGCGTTGTCATGGCTAGGACTGTATATCTAATACTGTCTCTACCATATACCCCTGAGTTAGCTCCTGCATTTATGACAAAGCGAACCTGCCATGTGGTTGATGCACATATACAGTATATAAATATCTCTCTAATAACAAACAATTCTGTTTCATTCTTCATCTATGAACAGAACTGTTCTTCTCACAACCTCTCTTCTCACTCTTGATTCATATCACAATCATTCTTATTCATGCTTCTATTTCTTCTGAAATTAAGCGAGCAGCACAATCACGTGCCTCCATCTAGATCCCCCCCTTTTATATAGCTGTAGCAACACACACAACAACACAGGGTGAGTCTTCTCAAATTGTGTTATTGATCGAGTGCTTTTTTCTTGTCTCTTTCGCGCGTTTTACACGGTTATTTCGTCCCTCAAGCCCTCAAATCTATCGTACCCATCTCCTGCAACCCTAGCCATCATCTCAATCCATCATGGCAGCCAGCGTTGCTAACAGCCCCAGCTCAACGGTGAGCTTCCCGCACCTTGAGCCGGATCCGCCTGACAAACCGCAACCCAAAAAAAAGCGATCCGTCCATGTTACCGTGCTCGGTGGAGCCCCGCCGGGCGCCTTGCTCGCTGAGAATCGCCGACTCCAGGAGCAGCTCCAAGCCAAGGAGAAGGCCTTGCAGAGCACCAAGGGAACCCTAGACTTGGTTTCTCATGCAGCCAAAGCTAGTATTGAGAACGAGCACGGTATCCATCTCCATCTACTGCAGCGTATTGCGCAGCTTGAGGATATTGTCGGGCAACAGAAGAACCCGGATATGGCGCAGAGCCAAGCAAATCCCGCTCCGCCCGAATACAAGGCCAAACCCAAGCCGCACGCGTTGTCTTTTACTTTCGCCACTCCTCAGCATCACATGGGCGGCCAGGAGGCGCCTCGTGTCTCGCGTTATCAGCATGTCTTCGACAACCCGCCTCCCAAGTTCGGACTGAAGAATCAGGACACCCCCCGCTCTGCTGGAAATGAGACGGCTAGTAGCACCAGCCCTATTACGGCTAACAGCATGTCTTCCATTGACCGTCTGAACGCCTTTGTCCCCCCCATTGGACCTGACGCTGCTGCGGATCAGATGATCATTCCGATGTCCGCCATGCCGGTTGCAGTGCCTCCCGGTATGATGATCATGGAAGGTGCCGAATACAACGTGATGGACTTTGGAGATTGTTACAACAACCTGTTCCAAAAGGTTGAAGCCTTTACGAAGATGTACGTCAACGCGCCGAACGGGAAATATGACAGCATGATCAATCCTGCCTCCATGGCGCATCTCGTGAAGTCTTCCCATGCCAATTTAGTGTCCGGCTTTCTCAGCGACCCGACTACACGCTATGTGTTGTTGATCAAGGCGATGAACCTCTACATCGTTGAAAACGTGCTCAAGCTATCCGTCATTCGTGGCTTTGACTCCACTGCAGACTCTGAAATTTCGCAGTTGATTGGGATCCTTTATCCGAGTAAGTTTCTCTATTGACATACCTATCTATTTCTAATAATCATTTTTCCTGTCCCTACCAACGCTTACCACTCGTGCAGATGCTCCAGCCGTCGTGCGCGCTCTGATTCGCCAAGGCGTGAGCCGTCAAGTGAACCGCATCCGCAACGATCCTTTGTTTTCCCAGTTCTTCAACAAGCGCAAGAGCGAGAATGCAAGCGCCCTCTTTAGCCTAATCGAACCCTTGGTGGAGCGCAACCAACCCGGCGTCTGGACGGACTTTAGCGACGTCATCGAAGAGGCCTACAACCTCGCTCTGATGATGTATTCCGGGCCGTACGAGTTTGACCATGATTTCCCCAAAGTGGGAGAATTTTTTGATCTGCAGTTGATGTTCAACCGCGATATGAATCTGGTTGGCGCTGGTGGCGATGCGCATACTATGATGAAGAATGGGTATCGCGTCAAGCTCGGTGTGACTCCGACAATCTATTTCCGCAGCAACGCTAGCGCTGTTGATGAGCCGGTGCTCCTGATGACCATGGCCAGCGTTTTGGTTACTCCTGGTCCAATTATTGGGGGTACTAGATTCTAGCTGCTTCTGCTGTCTTCTACCGTGGTAGAAGTGGCTTTGCAATGTCTCGAATCTTTCTCTAGCCATATAGCGATATTTTCTGGTTCATTAAAGGATATTGTGTTGGATGATCGATGTCTTGTCGGATCTGGGTTCAGTAGCTTTGGCAACTTTGCCTGGATTTATCAGCTTGGACTACCTTTTTCGATATGTCAGGGGTCTACCTTATCCGACGGAATATTCTGATACTGTGATATCGTTTTACGGCTGTTTGTTCCAATTGTTTACGCGTTGTTCAGTTTTTGTTGACTTTTTTGTTTCTTACTTTCGCTATGTGCAAGGAACCCGACAGTCTCTACCGCTCTACTTCCGTGTCATATTGATATGGGGTTTCACCGACCAGGCCTTGAAGCACTTATATCACCGTGATATATACTATAACTGAAGCTTATGTCTCAAGTGGATGGGATACATCTTGATGTTATAGTACCTCAGGTCTTACCCCTTACTTATGTGCTCTGACTGCGTTCTGTTAATTCGATTTCTTTTCTCTCTTTTAATGATGGAGTCTAGTCGCTGGCTGCGATCTATGTCTTTTGGTCAATGTCTTTGACGACGTCTCTATGCTCTTTATTGAGAGGATTTTCGTCTTTTCTTTCTGTTGAGGTCTGTATTTTTTATGCAGTCGCGTCACTGATATTCCAACGGGGGATTTCTTCTCTCCAGGATTGTCTTTGACGTCCACGTCCACGTCCACTCCTTTATGTCCAAGTTTCGACGAGGCTGTGAGCCAACAACTGTCCACGATGGACCTGATGTCTGTTTTAAATCACTATATGTATTATGCCTAGCTAGGTAGCCAAACTCCAAAAAAAAAATCAATCGAGCCGCTCTTTTCTCGATAATCCTGCTGTTGCCTTTGTCTTTGCTGTTGAATTGCCGTGACAATGACATATTATTGCGTAGTCGTAGTCAGTATTCAATACAATAGTAATAGCCATAATAAGATATCGCATATCACAGCAAAGTACATGTAAATAATAATTCCATGATAAGATATGGTGATAAGTGCCTGATAAGCCGCTCATCTCTATTTTTAGCTACAATTCTTTTTCTCTTTTTCTTCTGATTTTTCTTTTTCTTTTCTTTTTCTTTTTCTTTTCCGCGCTGTTCTTTTCCCTTCGCGTGCATTAGCAGCAGCAGTGGAGCACTGGACCCTTGTACCTCCCCGCTGTAATCTGGCCCAGAGTGACATCGGCCTGTTTAGTTCTTGTTTTGTTGGGATTTTTTTGCTGCAAAATATTCGCAGTGTGAGGGGTGATCATATATCAACAACAACAATAATATATATTCAGTTACTATTCAATATCAACAAGTATATTATTTGTCTGATATCCTTTTGACTCCAAACCTTCTTGCGGGCAATATAAACTCTCCAGACTCGGAGATAACTTAACTTAGTATATTACTATCTCCCTGCGCCCACTTCCAAGAAACTATTCACAACCCAACCATCGAGCTGCAACAGGACACGGGTTCGATCCAAAGACACTAATACATAATAAAAAGTCTGCAGTCCGTCTGCAGACCCCTCTCACTGCATCGTTATCACCATCATTACCATTTTTCTCTACGATCTATCCCGCCTGTTCATGCCTGTGCAATGAACACCGCTGCAGTAAAGCGCGCGACTGTTCGCGCCTGGACGCTGGAGGACAGCTACAGTACGTTATGCCCTTGCGCTGTCCTACCGCTGCTACTGTAGATAGAGAATTAAATAATATATACTAACTGCTTGCTCTCAAAATCAGGCTTCATCGCGACCTTCCTACGCCATCACCATACCACTTCCACGACCACTGAGCACATCCGCCCTGTTCAAAACCAGCACCAACAACCTCAACCCTCAAACTCCCAAAACCAACAGCATACCCAGCGCCGCTGTCAGCACTCTCGCGCTCACCACCCTTCTCGCCGCCATTTCCATGACTACTTTGTCACCCACCTCCCTTCCTCCTCACTACACCCCGACTCCCGCGCCTCTGGCCCGCATCACAAACTGCCCCGTTCTGCCTCAACACCACACACCGCTGGCTTAGCACGTGGCGGGCCCTCGCCCGCCACCATCGTACAGTCCTCTCCGTCCATTGGAACCTCGCGCGAGACAACCGTCGTCCGCATCCCGCTGCGTAGCGCCAAGCACCACTTTGGCGTGTCAACCGCACGCGGCACGAGGCCCACCAACGAGGATACGTATCAGGCGGGCGTTATTGATATTCCCGCGTTTGCCAAGCGGGCGCCACTGTCGCTGACGATCGGGGCAAGGTCTGCAGCTGCAGCGGTTGCAGAGGGTAGGGGCGGTGATGGGGAGAAAAGGGCGGAGGAGAACCGGGCGGCAGAGAGTGCAAGTGGGGATCCGCAGGTGTTTTACTTTGCGGTGTTTGATGGGCATGGCGGGGTCGAGTGTAGTGAGTTCTTGAAGGATTCTCTGCATGAGTATGTGCAGGATGCGGCGGTGGGGTTTGAGATGCAGTCGAGTTTGAAGAGGGAGACGGGGACCGGGCAGAGAGTTGGGATCGATACGGGGCCGGGATCTAGTGTCGAGGAGCCGCATCACAACATGGAGGATGACTCATTGCCGTGCGACCTGCCGATTATCCAGCGGGCAAACAGGCAAAAGATCGGGGCGCTGGAGAAGGAACTGGTGGTCAACTGGAAAAACCTGGTAGGCGGCTACTACCGCCGTTTCCGCCCCCAGCACTTCTCCTACTTTGGCGAGAACCGCTCCTCCCCCACAGACGCGCCGGATTCCTCTTTACAAACTACAACAGAAAACACTACGGCTTCCTCTGGCGCCCCCATCGAGGAACTCCTCGAATACGCCTTTTTAAAAGCAGACTTTGACTTTGTTTCCGCCCAAGCCCTCAAGGCCACCGACGACCCCGTCCAGGCCGAAAAGCCGCTAAACGAAAGCGACCTACTGCACAATCCTTCCCGCCCCCGCCAACCGCTAATCGGCGGGCCCCACCGCTTCCGCGGCGGCAGCACCGCCAGCATCGCCATGATTTCCACACCCACTCCAACCCCCTTCTGGCACCCTTCCACCCCGTCCTCCCTAATCGTCTCCCACGTTGGCGACACCCGCATCCTCCTCTGCTCAACAGCGTCAGGCCTCGCCATCCCGCTCACGACGGACCACCACCCATCCTCGCCCGTCGAGAGCAGCCGACTGCGCCGGTACGCAGCAACGTTCGTGACAGACTCGTTTGGCGAGGAGCGCATGAGCGGACTAGCCAACACGCGCGCCTTTGGCGACATGCAGAGCAAGCGTATTGGCGTGTCTGCGGAGCCGGAGATGCGACGGGTGGAGATGGGGGCGGCGGAGTATTCGTTTCTCGTGCTGATGAGTGATGGGGTGAGTGGGGCGGTGAGCGATCAGGAGGTTGTGGATGTTGTCAAGGAGGCGAAGACGCCGGAGGAAGGGGCTAAGGATGTTGTGGCGTTTGCGACGGAGGTGGGGGATGTAGGGGATAATGCTACTTGTCTTGTTGTGAGGTTGGGTGGGTGGGAGAGGAGGGGGGAGGGGGGCGGGGGGAGTTTGGGGACGAGGGAGGAAAGGGTTAGGAGGAGGGAGGAGGCGAGGGATCCGAGGGGGAGGAGGAGGTAGGGTTATTTCTTTTGAAAGGGAGGGGATGTGGTTTACAGGAGATTTATTGGATTTGTTGTCTATGGATGAGCATTTAGCGGGTGCAATTTCTTTGTCGTTCTTTAGGTTGATATTGTTTCTTTTGTTAATGGGTGTGGTACCTTGATAAGGCGGGTTGATATACCTGAGATGCCTGAAAAGTAATAATATAATACGTTAGAATAGGCCCGATCTGTGATACTCTCTCATTTTCTCAACTGCTTGCAATCTTCATCCCTATCATCCTCTATATGTGTTCTGGCACCTGGCAACAATTACAACCTCAACTCGGCATCAACCTCAACCAGCCCCTGAGATGCCAATACCAATATCAATCCAGGGTGTTATTATTAAATGAATCCAAGGAACACTCCGACTGCCTATCACTTATCCCATTTCATACAGCAGCAGCCTCAGTCTCTTGCCATTTGCAACCCGCACCACCCCCCTTCCTCTCCCGTTCATCGAGATGTCTCCTTTCTCTACCAAATCCTCATGCCAACCAAACGGCAATTACTCTTTCCGCAGAAAACAAACTTGGGTCGTTCTTCGGCAAAGCTAGCACTCCATTTGACTCGGTATTGCTGGCTGTGTCCCGTTGGGACCAGCAAGAACAGTATCAGCAAGATTTAGACAGACTGAAAATCATGAGACTGTGTTTGCGACTTAAACGAGTTTATAAGAGGCATGGAGGAAACTGGCTTTGAATTCCATTTAACATTGTATCATGTTTGGGTATATATATGTATGCTGGCTGTCCACAGATATTCGACCTTAAGAGCCCCTACGGTAGGTATCCTTAAGGAATGTCCAATTTGGCTGAATGATTGAAAAATCCAACATGAAAGAGCCAAAGGACACCATGTTTTCAGTTACTGCTTCCTTTTTTTTATTTTTTCCATGGGATTTGAGAAGAAGACTGTTGATGTTCCTATTTATTCTATTTATTCTATTTATTCTATTTATTTAGCTACCCCTGAATGGTGACTTGGCGCCATCATCAAACATCACGATCGGCGGCGGGCAAACAAAAATAGCAGAAGTGGACAGAAAATGGAATAGGAATAATAAAGAAAGAAAGAAAATACACTCTATTATTTATTTATTATTTAATTATTATTATCTTTGAACTGATTTTATAATAATAAAGAATATCCATCCGCGGGGCAGCTTAAACCCAACCCAGTCCACACTCGTTTGTATATTATTTAATTATTTATTATTTTATTTCTCTCTTTTATTCTCCGAGTGACGTCGCCGCGTTAATTTCTGCTTCAGACTTCAGACATTTTTCAATATTATTATTGTTATTATTTCTCTCCTCCCGCAACAACTCTCTGTTGAACATCCCAGCAGAGAATCCATCGGCAGTCCTTTTTCTTTTCTCTTCTTCTTCTTCAGCCATAGCACAGAGTAAGTCCCGCTGCCATTTCCCCTTCCCTCAGCCTCCATTCCCCAACACACAGCCTGGCGATTGATTGATTGATCGTCTTTCTTTCCTCATCGCCATTCATTAACCAGACAAACAAATACTCGATCTGGCTCATCATCGCTGTATTTTCTCCTGATTTGCTAACCATCTCCGTTGTTTGCTGCAGCTTGTCTATCTGTCGCTCCCTCAGTTTGCGTACTGAAGTCACAATCAATTCCTCGCCTGTTCTCTCTCCTCGGCTGCCGACCTGACGCCTTATCAACGGTCCATCTCCTCACCAAACTCCGCTTCCCAACACCTGCAACAACTCCAGAGATAAGGAGAGACCCTCCTTACGGGCTATAATCCTGCGATATTCACCCCGACGTTGATCGCTCCGTCGTTAACTAGTAACCAACACCTATACCTCCAAACCTCCAAACCTCCAAACCCCTCGCCCCGAGCTGCCCGAGATCTCCGCATCCTCCGTATCCCTTGGACCTCTGCCATCATGAGCATGCGCACAAGAAGACAGAAAGCTGTGGCCGCTGCTGCTGCGGGTGAAGCTTCCCCTCAGGAGGAGAATAACGATCTGATGCCCACTGTCAATGGCTCTGTAAACAAAAACACCCCTTCAAAGCGGAGACGTTCTCGCTCCCCCGCCCTACCGCAGGAAGAGAAGGAAAATATATTCCTTTTCTACCCTAATTTAATTGGTATGTCTGGACATTCTTCTCGCTTTTCTATTCTTCTCAAGTATGAAACAAATACTAACCCATCTTATTCTCTGCAGGCTACTTCCGCGTTTTCCTTGCCATTGCCTCTCTCTACTACATGCCGTTACATCCGCGCACCTGCTCTCTCCTCTACAGCGTGTCCTGTCTTCTCGACGCTCTCGATGGCGTGGCCGCCCGCCATTTTAACCAATCCACTACTTTCGGTGCCGTGCTGGATATGGTCACGGATCGCTGCACAACCGCCTGTCTGCTGGTTTTCCTGAGCTCTGCGTGGCCGCGATGGGCGATCCTGTTCCAGGGTCTGATCAGCTTGGACCTGGCTAGCCACTACATGCATATGTATGCGACGTTGTCTATGGGTGGCTCGGGCCAGAGCCACAAGAAGATCGATTCCAGCAGGAGCTGGATCCTGTATCAGTATTATAACAGCAAGGTGGGATATTAGCTGTGATCTTTCCTAGATTTACCTCTTACTAACTTTGAAATTTCAAAGACCGTCCTCTTCATCTTTTGCTTGTTCAACGAGCTCTTCTTCATCGGTCTATACCTCCTCTCCTTCTCTTCGCCTACTCTCTCGCCCTCCCTCCTGCAGCCAGTCAGCGGGGACGGTCTGGGCACTGGATCCGCCCATCAGCCAGGCTCCCCGGCCCTTGCCCCAATATCCAGTCTCTTCTCCAGCCCATGGAGCGCCGGAGCCCTCGAGCTCGCCCGCGCAAACAAGATGGACAGCTTCTGGCCATGGGTCATCACCGGCATTTCCGCCCCGATCATGGCCGGCAAGCAATTCATCAATATTGTGCAGATGGTCAAGGCCAGCAAGTGGCTTGCCGAGGGTGATCTTCTAAGACGGCGCCAGCAGGGCCTGTCTACGCCCAAGAAGCGGTAATATTGATTGATGTCAATTGTCAATCAGTTCGAATTCGACCATGAACGCTGTTTTAGTTACCCTGGGTTCGTTAGCCCTCGGCAGAGGGTGTATCAGTTCAGTTCGATTGTATATTTGTTTATATCTATTAATCTTGTGGGAGCATTTTCTGGGTAGGCGGGGATTGGAAGGGGATAAATAAGGGTGGGTTGGTGTGCGCGGGTTCGGTTTTGACCTTCCTATTTTCTCGTTCTCGTTATATCTTTCTCCTTTGCCGTATACATATTCATCGATCCCAGCCGGCCTTGCAGGATGGAGCTCGCATCGATCCGATTGTCCATTCGCTTTTGCTTCCTTTCTTTTTTTCCTTTCATGCCTCCCGCCTTCTACTTTCTTCTTCATCTTCTACCCTAAATTCTTGTTTCATGTCCTGTTTTACTTCGCATTATCCATCTGCATCCCCAAGCTTGGTCGTATTATCGTTTCTAATCATCACATATTCACGTTTTATCACTTTTTGTTCTCATAATATGCTTACCTATCTTGATTCCTTGCCTTGTCTGCCTTGTGTTCTTATATTTATATTTTAATTTTGTAATTCTTTCGTGTAGAGAATTCTTCTTCCCTTTTTTATTTCCTAATCCATTATCATCGAGTTGTTCATACTACTTATTGCTCTGCTTTTCGGCATCATTTCACGGCATGGGTTCGTGTGGTTTAGGAGTTCTTTTTCAGCTTTGAAACATTTTGTTATTCTCTGTTTATGGCGGCAGCAACTTAACTTCAACGCCAAACCGTTCCTTGAAAATACACAAAACGGCATCAACAACTGATTGCTTCTCCCCTCAACTTTGCCAACATTCATTCATCATGCTCACCCTTATTAACTCATAGGAGCATAGGTCTGCTAGGCAGTTCTTGTCCTTGACTCTGCCACCCCTTCCACCTCTTCCGGGCGGCTAACCTCCTTCTCCAGGTTCTCCGGGAGGCCTCCCAATGCGCGACCACCGAACAACAGGTCAATTTCCTCAAGCGTGAGCTGCTTAGTCTCCTTGAAGACGAAGTAGATGGTTGGAAAGGTCACAACCGCGTTGAATGCGACGAAGACAAAGTAGAAGCGCCATTCGATGTGCTCGAGACCGATGGGCGACACCTGAGACCACATGGTCGCTACGAGCCAGTTGCCGATGCCCGTTGCAAACGCAGAACCACGTCCACGGATCTGCATCGGCATGATTTCGGACGCGTAGACCCAGCTGTTTTTTTAATTCATATAATAAACGTCAGCTGATGGAATGATCTGACTCGGGAGAGTTCTAGAGCTAGAGGAGACAGCACTCACCTAATCGGGCCGAAGGAGCAGCTAAAGATGACCGTCACGCAGAAGATGAAGAAAACGCCAGCAATGGCAAGACCGTGGCGGCGTTCGCCCACGGCTGTGTCGAACTGGGAGTTGATGGCAGCTTCGCAGACGAACACAATGACGATGGCGGCACAGCCAGCCAGGAGAGGCCTCCGGCGCCCGACGCGGTCTAGGAAAAAGATAATGAAGATCAAGTTGGCCAGGGGCCCGACGCAGTTGTAGATGCCTGTGACGAGGAGGTTTGAGTTGCCCGTGATGCCCAGATTTTCGTACATGACCGTCTGGTAGTATCCGACGACGTTGACGGCGGTCATCTGCGTAAAAACCTGCGCGAGAGTTGCGTGTATCAACCGCGTGCGCCACTGCGGCACCGTGAACATCACCCTCCATCCGGGAACGGTGATGGCCTTTTCCGCGTCAATGGTCATCTTCATCTCGCGGTATTCGCGTTCGACAGACTCCATGTTGCTGCCGTTATGGTGCAGCTTCTGTAGGACCTTGAGTGCCTCGTCGCTGCGGTCCGTTTCGATGAGGTGCCGGGGCGATTCGGGCAGCCAGATGAAGCCAATGAGCAGGACCACGCATGGTGCCGCTTGGAAGGCTAGCGGGAAGCGCCAGGAGAACGAGCTGGTGTCCGGGACCTGGTGCGAACCGTACCCGATCCAGGTGGACACGATGAAGCCGACGCCGATCATCTGCTGGGCAAGACCGACGATGAGACCGCGAATCTTGGGATCCGCGCACTCGGTCTGGTAGACAGGCACGGACATGGAGAGCAGACCCACGGCCCAGCCAGCAAGGATTCGTCCGACCAAGATCATTGGCAGGTTGCGGGCAGCGGCCTGCAAGATGGCGCCGATGAGGGCAATGAAGGCGCCGATTTGGATGGTCATCTTGCGCCCTAGCTTGTCCATGGTGAAGCCGCCCCTGTGGGAGTGAAGATTTCTTTTTGTCAGCGAAGTGCGCATTATGTCAGGGGGAGGGGGTATAGGAGGCACCGCACATCAAACTACCAAACACAGCACCGCCACTAAAGGTGGAATTGATGGCTCCGATAATTGGAGAAGTGGGATGCTGCAGAAATGCACCAACGTTAGAATCATTTTGCCTTGGGCAAGCAAGGGATTAGACTAACTGTATCGAAGTACTCAAGAAAGTGAGGGGACTGGATGACGTCCGTCATGACTCCTTGGTCATAGCCAAACAGGAACGAGCCTGTGGCCGCGAAGACGGCCAAACTGATGTTGTAAAACCTGCCCATCTTTGTCGACCGGAGGAAAAGCTCTTGCTGGAGGATTCGAACGTCAAAATCGCTGTGCTTGGCGACTTCTTTTTGCTCTTGCGATCGTGTTCTAGTTCGGGCGAATGCCTCCCGAGATATAGAATACGTCTCCGCAGCTTCAACCAACAGTTTCCCACTCCACATCTCCACGAACATCCGTCCTTGTCCCGGAAAACTTCCGAGAGGGTATTAACGCACCGCGTTTGAGACAACGATGGCCAGAGTCTAAAATATAGCCGGATAAATAGCCCAAGGTCCCAGTTACATCGTCCTTGAGACTTGAGCTGACAGCCCCTGTCATTGAGACGTTGACCCACAGCGGCGCGGAAGCTTATTTTTTTTAGCGGGGAGTCTGGGGAAGGATATGCCGCCCTATGGGGGGCCCCCGGGTTCCGACCCCCCTGCTTCGGATCCAACTGTTTATTTAGCCAAAATTAACCGATCGGCGTCCCTAGATACGAATACAGAATATCCCCGCGATGGTGCCAAAGAATATGCACAGTCAAATTCATATTCACATTCACATGCGGATGAGGATGAGGATGATGGTTGCCCAACAACATCGTCGTGTTGTTTTGGCGTTTCAATTTGCCTGAAGTTCGGTGAACAGATGGAGGGAGTGCAACTTCTCAGCACTTGATGACAATCCTGTTCTTGGAACGGCGGACTCGTTGTTGATTCCAATTGTTTCGACGCGGTCAGAAGTGGGCGCAAGTAACGGTGCGATTTTGTCTATTTGGTTCTGGCTCCGTGACGACTCCGCAATCATGACAATGCTGCTCCTCTTCTCCACGAGCCTGCGGCCGACATGGCCGGCAAATATACTTTCTCTAATTATTATTTAAGAAATTGTCCCTTTTGTCGAAATGTCGTTTTCTGTTTCACGATTTCATTAGCCATCCCTTTTTTTTGTATGGTTCAATCTTCTGTGGCCGTCAAGATGCGTTCGCTCACAACTCTCACGACCCTCGCTGCCACCGTCTCTACCACGCTATGCGCTGGAGTGCAATCAAACCCGGTCTACAAGGACCCCGCGGCCAGCGTCGATGACCGCGTCGATGACTTGGTCTCTTGGATGACCCTCCAGGAGAAGGCAGCCCAGTTGGTCCAGGGAGACATGGTGAACTGGATCAACACGACTACCAACGAGTTCAACTACACCGGGCTAGTTGAGAACATGAAGACTAGAGCTGGGTCCTTCTATGTTGGTCACCCGGTGCCTCAGCAATGGGTCACTGAGGGAGGGCGGATAGCTCAGGAGTATCTGCTTGAAAACACCACACATGGCATTCCGGCTTTTGTGCAGTCAGAGGGTATCCATGGATTTTTAATCGGTACGGTTTTCTTATTGCTGCGTGTTGGTACCATAGAAAACTAACTTTCCGCTACAGGCAACGCAACCATTTTCAACAGTCCCATTGCATATGCATGTTCGTTCAACAGGGACCTCGTCCGCAAAATGGCTGCTGCTATTGCGCAGGAGTCTCTAGCCCTCGGTGTCAACCAAATCTTTGCGCCCGTCGTCGATCTTGCGCGTGAGCTCCGCTTCGGTCGCGTTGAGGAGACCTTTGGCGAGGATGGTTACCTGGCTGGCGAGCTGGGTTACGAATACATCGTAGGACTGCAGAGCGGCAACGTCAGCGCCATGGTCAAGCACTTTGCCGGCTTTAGCATGCCAGAGCAAGGTCTCAACACGGGCCCCGTTCACGGCGGCGAGCGTGAGCTGCGGACGACGTGGCTCCCTCCTTTCCATAGGGCCATCATCGATGCCGATGCGTGGAGTGTCATGGGCGCGTACCACTCCTATGACGGCGTGGCGGCGGTGGCGGACAAGCATCTGATGACTGAGATCCTCCGCAAGGAGTGGGGGTACAAGTACCATATCATCTCCGACGCCGGCGCCACGGACAGACTCTGTAAAAACTTCAAGATGTGCCGGGAAGACCCGATCGACTCAGAGGCGGTCACGCTGTTCTCCCTGCCGGCAGGCAATGACATCGAGATGGGCGGGGGCTCCTGGAATTTTGAAGTCATCCCCAAGCTTGTTGAGTCTGGTAAACTGGATATTTCGGTCGTGGATACCGCTGTGGCTCGCGTCCTGCGAACCAAGTTTGTCATGGGCCTGTTTGAAAATCCGATTCCATCGGCCCCTGCAGATCAAATACCGTCACTGATTCACACCGCGGAGACTGTCCAGCTGGCTCGTGAGCTGGACGCTGAGTCTATTGTTCTCTTGGAGAACCATGACAACATTCTGCCGCTGAAAGAGCACACAAATGTCGCAGTCATTGGCCCGATGGGTGATTTTCTTAACGTTAGTAATTGCTCTCTTTTCTTATTCAGTATTATAACATACTAACGTATATTCGATACATTAGTTTGGCGACTACGTTGTCAAGGACTCTGCGCACCGACCGGATGGAGTCACTCCGCTTGAGGGCATCAAGGCCGCCTCCAAGGGCAAAGTAACCTATGCACAAGGATGCGAGCGCTGGTCCAACGATCAGTCCGGCTTCGCCGAGGCTGTTTCCGCCGCCGAAGAAGCCGACGTAGCGGTCGTTATCGTAGGTACTTGGTCGCGAGATCAGGAAGAGCTCTGGGCCGGCGTGAACGCGACCACGGGCGAGCACGTCGACGTTGCGTCGCTGAACCTCGTGGGCGCGCAGGGCCCGTTGGTGCAAACCATAATCGAAACCGGAAAGCCAACCATTGTCGTCTACAGCTCGGGGAAGCCGATCACTGAGCCTTGGATCTCCAATTCTGCCGCTGCACTTGTGCAGCAGTTTTACCCATCCGAGCAAGGTGGCCACGCGCTTGCTGACATACTCTTTGGCGCCGTCAATCCCAGCGCAAAGCTCAGTGTCAGCTTCCCGTACGACGTCGGCACGCTGCCAATCTACTACGACTACCTCAACTCCGGCCGATCGACTCAGCCGGGCAAGGCCCATCCCAACGGCACCCTGGACTTTGGCCACCAGTACGTTCTCAACACGCCGCAGCCCCTGTATGAGTTTGGGTTTGGTCGCAGCTACTCAACCTTCCTTTTCTCCGACGAAGTGCAGTTGTCGCCCAGAAATGATGTTACAGCAGATGACACAGTGACCGCCACGGTCTCTGTGACCAACGAGTCTGACCGCGACGGAGACGAGGTTGTGCAACTGTACGTCCAGGACGTGCTAGCCAGCGTTGTCGTGCCCAACAAGCAGCTCCGTGGGTTTGAAAAAGTCCTTGTCAAAGCTGGCGAGACGGTAGAGGTCAGAATTGATGTGCGCGTCGCGGATTTGGGCGTGTGGGATACCAACATGGAGTATGTTGTTGAGCCCGGTGAGTTTGTGTTTTGGATGGGCAGCTCGAGTTTGGATTTGCCTGCAAATGCAACTTTGACTGTTGTATGAAAGGCAGGAGAGCAGTTGGACAGTAGGTACCTTTATTGATGATAGAGAATGTTTAATGATCTTCTCTCTCTTTTGCTTCTTTCTTGATGTAGTACTACTAATTTGTAGTAGTGAGTATCTATTATTCTTTATGTCTTGTTTAGTGTGAATCACCTAGCTAGAGTAATGTAGAGTAAGCTTCAAAAATGAAATGTTCACTTTCTAGCGTTTATTTCTTCTACCTTCTGAAAAGCGACACTTTTCAACATTAAAGATCTCAATTAAGTCATGAAGCAAGTTTTGAAGGCAGTTTCTAAATAACAATTACGCAGGGATTAGCACTTGAGTTTAAGAGTTACTGTTAATGAGAAGTCATGAAGCATAGAAACACACAGTAAGAAAGTTCTCATCTTTGTGATTGAATCTGTCGAACATGCGAGTGTGTCATTACATACGAAACGAAGAGGCCCTCACCTTAAGGATTTCCTTTTGGTCAAGTCTTTTTTTCTTAGAATCTGTCTTGAGATTTGAGTTGGCAATGGCCCAAACAGAGAATCTTTCATGTTTCCCAAGAATGTTATATATCTAATGAGAGAATAAGTTTTTGTTTCTTGCATATCTTGCTGAGAATATAGTCTACTATTCTATATCAATAGGCTTATTCAATCTTCTTAACAGAAACATCACCCCTGAAGCATTCCAGTCCCTTCAGTGAGCCATCAGGCTGAACCTCCAGCACACCAACCTCTTTGCCCGCAGCATCCACAACTGTCGCGCGCTCGCCCTGCTTCGTATGGTACAACCTCACCTCAGGCGCGTCGCACCAGTCATAACCGAATCCCTCTTTACCTTCCTCCTTACCGAGCACCAGCACTGTGCCCTCACGCACGTAGATGGGCAGCGTACCAAACGCATGCTTCTCGCGACGCCAACCGGGCCCAGACGCGACCTGCTTCTCATCCCACAGACTCGTCCACCGGCCCTCGGGCAAATAGAACTCGACGTCACCTTTCTCCGTGAAGACGGGCGCAACAAGCAAGTTCTCGCCAACGAAGAACTGGCGATCACATGCGAGCCACGCGGTCGGGTCGTGCGGGAACTCGAGCGCGGTGGCACGCAGACTCAGCGGCCAGCCCATGCGCGAGCTGTGCACGGCCTGCGCGTACAGATACGGCATGAGCTTCCTCTTCAGCCGGACGAATGTGCGTAGGACGGCCGTCGAGCCCTGTGGGCCGGAGTCGTCGTTGTCGATGAGCCAGGGCACACGGTACGAGTTGGAGCCGTGCAGACGCGAGTGCGAGCATAGCAGCCCGAATGCCACCCAGCGCTTGTAGATCCAGGGGGCAGGGTTCCCTTCGAACCCGCCAATGTCGCAGGACCAGAAGGTGAAGCTGGATAGTCCGATGGAGAGGCCCCCACGAACGGATTCGGCGAGAGCGGCGGGCGTGGATTCGCAGTCACCGCCCCAGCACTAGAGTTGTGTTAGTGGGTTAGATACACTATATAGAACGTAGATATAGAGTAGTAGATAGGAGTACTAACCAACGGGAATCGCTGCACACCAGCACATGCGCTTCTTGCAAACAACACGGCCTGCCCGTCTCCGTATCTCCGCTTCAGGGCGTTGTATACAATCTTATTAAATAGAAAAGAGTAGTAGTTGTGCATGCGCTCTGGGTCGACACTGTCGTCGTGCCACTTGATACCGCGAGTGGGGATGCGCTCTCCAAAGTCGGTCTTGATGGATCCAACACCCATGTCAAACAACCGCTCCAGACAGTCTTCATACCACTTGACAGCCTCCGGGTTGGTAAAGTCGATGAGGCCCATGCCTGCCTGCCAGAGATCCCATTGCCAGATATCGCCGTTGGTTCGCTTGAGGAGATAACCCTTTTCGGCTGCCTCTTGGAAGACCGGGGACGCCTGTCCTAGATATGGGTTGATCCAGACGCAGACCTCCTTGGTCAGGCCCGCCTCCTTGAGGCGCGCAATGGAGCCCTTGGGGTCCGGGAAGTGCTCGGGCGAGAATACAAAGTCGCACCAGTGGAACGCCCGCATCCAGAAGCAGTCGTAGTGGAAGACCTCAACGGCGACAGAGCGATCCGACATTTGCTGGAGAAAGTCCGTCACCGTCGCCTCGTCGTAGTTTGTTGTAAAGGATGTCGTCAACCACAGGCCAAAGGACCAGGCAGGCACCATGGGCGTGCGGCCGGTCAGGATCGAGTACTTGGTCAGAACTTCCTTAGGCGATGGCCCGCGGATGATGTACCACTTGAGCCGCTGGCCCTCGACGCTGGTCTGCACGCGGCAGCATCTCTCGCTGCCAATCTCCAGGTCGACCTTTTCAGGGGTGTCGATAAAGACTCCGTAGCCCTTGGAGCTCATCCAGAAGCTGACATTCTTATACGCCTGGTCCGAGCTGGTGCCGCCATCCTCATTAAATAGCTCGACGTGCTGGCCGAGGCGATTGAACGGTCCAAAACGCTCCCCGAGCCCATGAACAGACTCCCCGATGTCGAGCTCGCTCTGTGTGAAGACGTAGTGCTTCCTGCTGCTGCCAGAATCGCCGCGCATGAGATCCTGGATGTCCTTCGGATTGACGACAGGCGGGTCGTATGCCAGGCCAACGCTACGGCTGAGAAGGCTGGTGACTTCGTCATCATAATTGTCCGAGGCGTGAAAGCGGATCGAGAAGTTGTGTTGGTCGGGGCTGCTAACTGTTGCGCTCAACCCGCCAGACTTGAGCGTGGTACGTCCTCCTTGCTCCGAATTCTTGACGCCAAATTGCTGTTCGCTGAGCTGTGGCCGTCCGCCGTCTGGATACAGCTCAAAATTGGGCCCGAGTCTCCGGGCGCCCACCCAGTGCTGGACCTCGAGCGAGATGACGCCGTCGAATTGCGCCTCGAGATTGATGTGCAGGGTGGGCATGTTCAGAGTATCGCCGCGCGACATGATGCGGCGGGTCGGGCAGAGCAGGTCCATCGAGCGGTTGTCGGGCGACGGATTGACTGAGAAGATTTCTTCTGCATATTGAAGTGTCTTTGACTGCTCCGGCAGCCACATTCCTGAAGGTACAATTAGAATGGAGACCAGATTCTGCAGTAGAAAGAGTACTCACCATCGCGGAACTTCATGTTTGTGTTTGTTAATTTCTGTCTCCTTGTCTTTTCTCTCTGTAGACCTGACCGGCAACTCCAGGAGGCGTAGGTCTAACAGCGTTGAGGTAGGCCTAAGTACTATGTACCTACTATGTGGTCAACTCGGTCATCACCGACAGCTTTCACCACCTTCATCGCCCCGCCGGCTAAATAGATAGGTCCATGACTTCATCGCTCAAGCATTACTTTTTCTCGTCAAGAGTGAGAACAGATGCAACGTTGATCCATAGCAAGGGGGCGGCGGCAGAGAAGACAGGGGAGGGATTTTACCCGAAGGCACTACAATCAAACATCGCGACTAGTCGCCTCCACGGGACGGGAAGAATCCGAGTCGGGCGGAGAACGAGCTTTATAATAAAAAAAAAAAAAAAGGCAGAAAACACCGAAGTGGACGGGAATAATGCTCCACGCTTTTGATCGAGGAAATTATACGGTGATGCGTGTGCAGGGTGAAAGGGTAAGTGGTGTGCTAAAAAATGGGCTGAGTTCAGGAAGACCTTTTTGCTTTTGGCTGATCAGTGTACGAAGCACTCTGTAGATGAGAAGCCAATGCTATTCAAATATTGCTCTGAGCGAAGGCTAGTCATTAAATTCTGCGTCATTTTGCAACATGATAAAGGAACTGTGAAAGTAGACTTGAAATGAGGGAAGAAATAGTTCTTTTTTTCGTAGATTAAATAAACTAATGTAAAATCGCTTTTCCACCTATTTTTTTAAGTGGTTATAACCAACACAAAACTTCACTCTCTTACAAAGTTCAAGACAAGCAGGCTTGTCTCTGAGATGGGGCCAGCACCGCGCAGAGCCCTCAGCCAGATCATGATTTCAAATCCCTCGTCTCGGCATGAAGTTGGGTCTCTTCTGAATAAACACACCTGGATAAATTGAATATTCTGGCTATCTCGGCCGCTAATCGCCAGCCGTACTAGCAAAGGGGATCTGTTTTACGGGCGACAATCAAGCCACACCCGTTTCCGCTTCTGTGTTTAAGACCCTTAATCTATTAATATCCTCCAGCGAGCAGCTGCACAGAGGCTAAGGATAAGACCAGGGTCTGAACGACGACGATCGGTCAACCCTGTGAATTAGTACGACGACCATGGTTCATGAATATGTCTGTCTGGCATGCTTTTGAGCTTTCAGTTTGCAACTGTTGTACTGACCCCGCGAAATCATCCAGCTCGTTCACAGCTCTGAGGCTACGGCATCCAACGAGGCAAAATGAGCATCCTTTTAGGATGCAAAGTATTTTGCCATTTACTTGTTGTTTGTGATACCCTCCAAGTCTCTTCGTGTGGCTTCGTGAGTAGCCTGATCAAAATTCTATTCGATCGTTTGAAGATGACTTCCTGCAGGATATTGTATTTTATACACTCTCTTCTGCGACGAATGTTCTGGTCTGAAGATTTGAGCTAATCCTAGGCCGCCAGATGACTGCTGTCGATCTTCGTCCATGACGAACGTTTCTTGCTCTTCAGCGGCGAGTTCCATCTGTTCAGGTAGCCTGACCCCTATATTGCGTGGTCTTGCGTTCTCTCTGACTTTTATTGAACAGGCTCCCCGTCTCATCCTTGTGGTTAGATGAGCTCCAGAAAATAAAAGCCGCTGGATTCAACAGCGTGTCGTTCTATGTCAATTGGGCCTTGTTGGAAGGTAAGCAAGGCTCATTCCGTGCGGATGGGGTCTTCGACTTGGAGCCGTTCTTTGAAGCTGCTAGCGAGGCGAAAGTTTATCTGATTGCGGTGAGAAATATCCCCCTGCATTCCGATGTTTACTTTGCCCTTCTTCTTTTGTGATGCTGGCGTTGTTTTACGCGTGGTCAACAATGAAGCGCATCCGGTGGGGATTTTGAAGCCCGATAGTGGAATGTGTTGGACGTCTGATATGTTGGTTAGGTAGCTTCTAACTACACCACGTGACCTCGCGTCTATTCCCCGGTAATACACCTACACGCGCGCCAAAACTCCGCAACAAAACATCGGGGAAACAAGAGCTGCAAGTAACACGACCTCATACCATCACAACTCTCCGGGTAACTCTCCCGCACTTCAATGAACTAATACAGGCTTAATTTTTCACTCCGATGCCCCGTCACGGCCTCCGACGCGCCCACGCCGCCTTCCCAAGTGAAGATGGAGCTTCCGCTTCAACCCCGACAGCGGACCCTCCGCCCCGCGCGACTAATTTCCATGCTGCTGCAGCAGCCGGACGGGACCGACGGAATCCGCGTAACTCGGCCATTGCCGGAGATTATGGGATAGCGGGCGCGGAGGGGGCTGGTGAGGATGATGATGTTGATCCTGAGGATGAAGAGGAGGGGGGTGGGGCTGCGGGGGAGCTGGGAGATGAGGAAGCGGACGGAGAGGGAGAGGGAGAGGGGGAAGAAGAGCTTGAAGATGCGGAAGAGGAGGAGGAGGATTATGATGGTACGCAACTGCCATTGAACATCATGTTACAAAAAACATAATACCCATTCCACCGCGCCCAGCGACTAACATAGTATGTGCAACAAAACCAGAAAAACCACCAACCCCACCACTGCCCCCCAACCTGCGCGAAATCTCCTCCCTAGCCTCCTGGACCGTCTCAACGCACAAGCCCGGCTGCGGCATCGCCGCCCTCCGCCACCCTTCCCCTGCGCACTTTTGGCAATCCGACGGCCCGCAGCCGCACACGCTCACCCTGCACTTTTTCAAACGCGTTTCTATCGTGCGCATCCGTGTGTACCTGGATTTTGAGCTGGATGAGAGTTATACGCCGACCAAGATGGTATTTTTGGCGGGGATGGGCGGGAATGATCTTGTGGAGTTTGCCGTGTGGACGGGCGAGGCGCCTGCTGGCTGGGTGGATGTGGATTTGAGTGGGGCGGGCGGGACGGAGGGGAGGGGAGGGATGACTGGCGGGGCGAAGAGGAGGAGTTCTACTGCTAGACGAAGACGGCGGGCTGGCGAGTTTGGGGTGGATGATAGTGGTGGTCGCCACCACAATGACAATGACGATACCTCTGATGACGATGACGGTGACCGGGATGACGACGGCTTTGGCTCTGACGCAGATCTAACCCCCGGCTCCGTGCTAAAAGCAATGGTCCTCCAAGTCCGCATCAGTGAGAACCACCAGAACGGCAAGGATACGCATGTGCGCGGCTTTCAGGTGTTTGCGCGGGATGATCGGCGGCTCGTCCGGCCGCGGAGGGAGTCCGGGTTGCGCAAGTCGCTAAGTAGTGGGCATGGAGCTGGCGGTAGCGCGGCGGAGGGGATGAAGGGTGGGGTGGGGGGTGCAGAGCAGGGTGGTGGTGGTGATGGGGAGGGGGATGGGCAGGGGGAGGATGGAGGGTTTGCGGCGAGGTTTGATGAGGATGAATTTTTGGGGGAGATGGAGATTCGGTAGGGAAATAGATTGGGGTTGGGAGGTTGCAGGATGCATATTTTACCGCATGTTTCCCGTTTTGTAGCTTTTTCCCCTCTTATGCATTGACCGGCGAAAGGAAGGGGCTTAAATATATCTAAGTTGGCGTTTGGGAGACTTGTTTGCGGGTTTTCGACGGTGTTTCATTCTGGTGGGGTTTCTTCGAAGATGACGGGCTGTTTTTTATTTCTTTTATTGATATGCTCCGCGGTTCGCGCCTTTTTGTTTCGTATACCCCCCTTTTACGCCATAGCGCACTTTACTCTTATATACCCATCTGATAGAACGACCAGCCAAATCACACGGCAGAAAACACCAATCAGACACACGAGTTTGGTCTTATATAAACGCTAAGATATTCTAACTCCCCTTGCTTTTATTATATCCCCCCAGATCTATGAAAGCCCGATTATGCACAATTATAAACTTGCCGGGATAAATGAGACACATACATATTAAAGCTCTTTCTTTACAGCAACTTCTCCAACTCCGTCACAACCGCATCACCCATCTCCTTGGTCGTCGCCTTGCCGCCAATATCGCCCGTCCGCACGCCGGACTCAATGACATTGCGTACAGCGGTCTCGATAGCCTTGGCTTCCGCCGGCCGGTTGAGGGAGTACTGCAGCATCATGGCCATGGAAAGGATGGCAGCGACGGGGTTGACGATGCCTTTTCCGCCGATGTCGGGGGCGGAGCCTGCAATCGTATAACAGCGTGTGAGGAGATGCATTTCCATATAGGGGTGGGTGTAGGAGGATACAACGTACCATGAATAGGCTCATAAATGCCATTAACCTTCCCCTTCCCATCCGGAATCCCACTCAAACTCGCACTGGGCAACAGCCCCAACGAGCCGGGGATAACACTCGCCTCGTCCGAAATGATATCCCCAAACAGATTACTCGTCACCACAATCCCATTCAACTTCCGCGGATCCTTCACCATCAACATGGCCGCACTGTCAATCAGATGATGCCCAATCTTCACCTGCGGGAACTCCTTCGCCATAACCTCCGTCACCACCTTCCTCCACAACCGACTCGTCGCCAGCACATTCGCTTTATCCAAACTCCACACGGGCAAGGGCGGGTCATGCTGCAGCGCCAAGTGGCCTGCGAGGCGTGTGATGCGCTCAATCTCTGCGCGCGAGTAGGGTTCCGTGTCCATTGCGTAGCCGTCGCCGGTGTCCTCCTTGCGGTCGCCAAAGTAGATTCCGCCCGTCAGCTCGCGGATGATGTTGAAGTCGACGTCGCGGCAGACATCGGCTTTTAGCGGGGAAATGTCGACGAGGGAAGGGGCGGCGAAGTTGCAGGGGCGTAGGTTGCCGAAGGTGCCCATTTCTTTGCGCAGGCGGAGGATTCCTTGTTCGGGACGGACGTCGCCGGTGCCCCATTTCTGATTTTTTTTAATATTGAGTTATTGGTTTGTGCTCTGTGTAGTATTTGTCAAGATAGGGGTGATGGGACTGCATACGGGGCCTCCGACGGCGCCGAGGATGACGGCGTCTGCGTTTTTGGCGGCGTTGAGAGCTTCGTCTGTCAAAGCGGTTCCGGTTGCGTCAATGGCGGCCTAAGAGATATATAGAGATGGTATTGTTAGTCCACTGCATGATAATTCGGGGAAATGGGTTATACTAACCCCTCCAAGCAAATGGTCCTGGAAGTTGAACTCAATGTCATCCCTCTTCTTCTCAACGGCGCGGAGGGCCTATATGAGACGTATATATAGACCATAAGTATATTCCTACTATACATTTGCCTTCCTTCCATGTGCTCCTCATATACAAAACCGTTTCCCAGGCTTGAGAACTTTCTGGGACCAATTGGTATACTAGAATATGGCATTGCATACCTTGACTCCCTCCGCGATCACCTACACATATCACGACATTAGCAATTGCATTTCTTTCTACCATCACTATATTGGGAAGATTTCTTTCACCTACCTCCGGACCACAATGGTCACCAGCAAAGACGACGATGTTGTACTTCCCCATGCTGAGCGAGCTTGACAACTAGGCTTGACAACTAGTTTGTTTAGGTTTTGTTTGTGAGGAATTGGCCTGAAAGCAATTGACAGAATAACACCTTGAGATAGTAAGTGAGAAAGATATAGTCAAGGGGTATATGTACATGTATGATATATACAGTAAGGAGGATGGGGATGATGCAGAGAAAGAGCTGCCGGAGTGACAATCGAGCAAAACATCGGCCCGATTCCGCAGCCCCTCGCAGCCCCTACCCCGCCCTCCGATATCGGGATGTCCCGTGACCGGAGCGGGGTTATGTAAGCGCTGCTTGCCCGATGACGTATTGTATCACCAAAGGATATAGGTAGGTAGATGTCACTTTTCTCATGGAAAGGGATTTAGTTATGTAGTAGTGTATGTGGTGTTTGATGACAACAGGTGGCTCCATGTAAAGATCAAATTATATTTCTAGCTACTTTCTATCTAGGGGACGTAAATCTAAATCCTCAACCACCCCTTCAGCTCTATCCCCTTAAGAAGCAGCAATAGCCAAACCAAACAAAATGTTAGCAAGAGGGAAATAAGGATTTTCGCTATCTCCCGTGGAAGTTAGTGCAATATGGAGGAGATAGAACCGCGGGGAAGAAGAAGAAAAAGAAAATAGGGGGCAAAACCACTCAACATCACCAGAAATGACCAGAGAAAATCAGAAAGATGGCTGGTTGGAATCGAATCCATTGCCAAAGCCCGAAAATGGCAAGATGTAGACATGGAGCGAAAAATAACCAGTAGATCAGCGAAGAAGCAGCGCAAGCGGGGAATTTTTGTGGAGAAAGAAAAACCAAAATCGAGCAACGCTTTTTTGAAGAACACCCCTGTAACCCAAGCCTTGAGAACATGCGAAAAAAATAACGCATAATAAAAAAGCAGGCCGGGAACAAAAGAGGATAAATGGCAATCGCCCATCCTCTTTTGTTATGTTTTCAAGCTTCAAACACCTTTCAAGGCATACCTAGATAGAAAATCAAAGGGAAAAATAAACTTACCGAACAAATTGCACGCTCCAGTTTGGGAGTACACAATTTGCCCATGAATAATAGGATGAAGTAGCTATATCTCTACTGAGCAATGAGGATATGTTTACCTACCCACCCAGCCAGCCGTATTTCGGGGTGACGGATGGGAGGCAGAACATGCGACCAGTGAGCTTGAGGTGGCCACTGGTTGAGCCACAATTCACCTTTGCAAGGTACCGTAGCACCAACCAAGGCCCACCCCCTATTGCTCACTATCGACAATCCGAGCATCCCCAGAGCTAGCCTTTGCCTTGCGATCCGCACGGCGGAAGAACACTCTCTTGGCCCACTTCCACGCCTCGACACCGGCGAAGAAGAGCGTCGCCTCGACAAACACTATACCCCACTCCCAAGAGATGCCTTTGTGCTTGAACACCACCGTGTTAATGACGGGAATGTACAGCAATGGGAAGATAGTGATGAAACCAGCCATGATGGCCCAGAAGAGGAACTTGTTGCGCCAGACATCGTGCATCCACTGAGTGAAGTAGAGTTTGGACTTGGGCTGCATGCGGAAGAAGCTGCGGCGCATGTTAACCATTTCCCAGGCGAGGAAGAGGGCAAACCAGGTAAGGCAGACGAATGTGGTGGCACGGGCACGGAAGACGGTATCGCAGGCGTCGGTGTAGGTCGTGTTGCACCCTCGGCCAAGGTTGCCGTCACCGAAACCATACATCACGAGCGTGAAGGAGGCAAGACAGAGGGCAGCCATCCAAAGGCCGTAGACGAGGATGTCAACGATGATTTCCCAGGTGAAAATTCCTTGTTTCTGTACACAGTATGTTAGAAAAGGGATGAGAGTGCAATTAATTAAAATTGGGAACATACGCTTTGAGGTGGTCTATCCATGATATCGGGAGCGGCAATTTCCATACCCAGACCCATATCAGGCATTCCGGAGGTAATCATGATAATCCAAAGGATCTCGACGGGTGCCAATGGGAACACAGACTGATCATCGACGTCTTTGAATGCCAAACCAATCAACAAGGTACAAGCCTGAGCGATGTTCTCTGACAACAGGTGTAGGACGAACTTCTGGATGTTGTCGAAAATGCGGCGTCCTTCTTCGATAGCGTTAAGGATAGAGGCGAAATTGTCGTCAGTCAAAACAATGTCAGATGCATCTTTGGCTACATCGGATCCAGCTTCACCCATAGCAATACCAACATCGGCGTGTTTCAGGGAAGGCGAGTCATTGACTCCGTCGCCAGTCATGGCGGCAAAGCGACCACGTCTATGGAGCGCCTGGATCATACGGACCTTGGTGTTTGGAGCGCAGCGTGCAATGACCAGCGGAAGGGTGGGCAGGGCGTCGACCTCTTGATCACTGAGTTTGTCAAATTGGCTAGCGGTCATGACCATAGCGTCCGCAACATCGCGCGCCACCTTGCTCAGATCGCTAGGAATAATGCCAACCTGGGCAGCAATGGCGCGTGCGGTGCCTGGGTGATCTCCAGTGACCATATGGACCGAAATGCCGGCGCGGTAACACTCCTCGATAGCGCCGGCAGTTTCAGGGCGAGGGGGATCATACAAGCCAATCAATCCACGGAAAACCAGGTCCTTCTCAACCTCGTCACGGTTGTAGTCAGCATCTTCGAGCGCTGAGTCTTTGTATTCTCGTCCGGCCAGAGCTAAAACACGAAGTCCCTGGCTAGCGATGGATTCCATATTTTCGAGAACTTGAGAGCGATGTTCGTCGGTCATCGTAACGGGTCCTTCCTCTGCGTTCCAAATAATGGAAGTGCAAGAGTCTATGATACGCTCAACGGCGCCCTTGGTGAACACCATTTTGCGCTTCTCAGCGGTGTTCTCAAAGATAACAGACATCTTTTTGATGCTAGAATCAAAAGGAAACTCGGCCTTTTGATGCCAAACGGCGTCCTGGCCTTTGGTCCAGCGGTCCCTGTTCCAGTTGAAGCGAGATGCAAAGACCTGAATGGCAATTTCTGTCGGTTCGCCACGAGCATGCCACTCATCGTGCTCATTTTTGAAGACGTGAGCAAGGTTAGCCATAGAAGCAATGTCGAGATATTGGACAAGGCAGTCGTTTTCCTTAAGCAGCTCATCTGCGGACATGCCACTGGGTTCGTTGTTCGTGTCAGCTTTGACGGGGGGAGCGGGTTCGAAGCCGATAGCACCCACTTCTGGGTTAAATGGCTCATTCGAAGTCCCGACAGAGTACGTGCCACGCGATGGAATCCAAGCCTTTTTGGCAACCATCTTGCCCTGAGTCAATGTTCCGGTCTTGTCAGAGCAAATGTTGGTGACAGCACCCAAAGCCTCGAGGGAGTCAAGTTTCCGAACGATAACATGTCTTTCAACCATCCGTTTGGTACCTACGGCCATGGTAATAGTCAAGACAACGACCAAACAAGCGGGAATCATACTGAGACCAGTAGCCACAGCATAAATGATGACTTCGTTCTTGCTGCTAAATTTGTTTGCAGCCATGACAATAATAGCGAATAGAACAGCAACTCCAAAAAGGAGCAAAGCCAACTTTGAGAGCTTGCGCTGCAGCGGGGTACCAACGTTGACGCCAAGGAATCTCCCAATGGCATCAGTGCCAGTCAAAGTCCAGGCCTGCACATACCAACGCTTCTTCGTTTCACCGTCAGGGCCACGCTTGACCTGGCGAACTCTGGAGTCACCTGCGCGGAGAGCGGCAGCGATAGAACCAATTTCAGTCTTCATACCGGTAGCGACAACAACGCCACGAGCACGCCCTCTGGTTACAGTGGAAGAGCTGTAAGCGATGTTCAAGCGATCACCTGGTCCGGTATCCCGGCTGAAGGTCTGTTCGGCATCCTTTTGGACAGGGAGGGATTCACCGGTAAGCAAAGCCTCGTCTGTTTCAAAATTCACCGCTTCGACAAGTCTGTGATTCAGTTAGTTTCCCGCTCCTATCAAAATTGACTATCATAGATTATCTCACCTGAGATCTGCAGGGACTGTGTCACCGGTCTTCAGTTCAACCATGTCACCGGGAACAATGTCAAACGAGGGAATGGTCGAGGTATTTCCGTCACGGGAGACATTGCCCGTGGGGGAACTCAAGGAACGCAGAGAATCCATAGTCTTCTCCGCAGCGTATTCCTGGAAGAAACCGACGATGATATTGAGGACGATAACGGCGCAAATGACGCCACCTTCGATCCACGATTGAATACCGAAACTAACAGCCATTGCCAGGATGAGGACCTGTACAGACGGCAACCAACCATTGGATCAGACAAACAACATCCCGATTGAAAACAGGGGGGAAAAGGGGATAAAGGAAGTGGGCCGCTTAACTAGCATCATTGCATTGGCAACTTGGCGGACGAGGATCTTCACGATGGAAACTTCCTCGCCGCCCTCGAGCATGTTGGGTCCATGGGATTCGAGACGGCGCTTGGCCTCGTCAGTTGTCAGGCCATCGTCAGGATGGGTTCCTAGCTCCTCGATGACGGTGTCGTAAGGGAGACAGTGAGCGGGGAGAGACAGCAGGCTGTTCTCATCGCCGGTCTTGGAGCTTGCCTCACTATTGCGGCGGGCGGGCTTCTCCATGATGATAATGGTAGAAGTGGGTTATGGGCAGGAATGAAAGAGGAATTCCAGCCAATGTTAGGGAGCAATGGAAAGAGAGAATAGCGAGAAGGTGGAGGCGCAGGATGGTCTCATTGGGGTATAGGCTGTAGAAAGAAAGCCGATGCCTCTTTACCACAGGGGGGGGCGCGCGCGGAGGGGGCGGGAAAAGACACAATTACGCCGAATAGAATAGCCAGCAAGCACAGAGCTAGCACAACCGGTGAATGTAGAAGTATTCAGCTATTACCTAGCTTGGCGGGCAATATCCCTGTGGTTGAATACACAGTGAGTTGACGATGGTGAAGAGGAAGAGAGAAAAGAAGAAGAAAAGAGAGAGAGGAAAAGAGACCTGAGGTGGGCGGGCGGGCAGTTCTTAAGGGAAGAGGAACCGGGAAAGGAATCTCTTGGCACGGCTTGGCTGAGAGGAATATAATCTCTCCCAATTCCCGCGACACCGCCCCTCCCCAAGACATCTCCCCCCAATACCCCCCAATAAGCCCCCCAATAGCGGCTGGGACTCGCCTGGGGCCGCCCATGCTATTAGCGGCAGGCTACCCAGTTACGCCCCGTCGCCCCCTCCCCGCGACCAGTCTGGAAATAATACTGATAGAGTTTGTCTATATACGCAAGTGATCCACGGTAGCGTGGAGAGAGACTTGCTTCTCAATGCTCTCATCGCCATGGATTCCCGCTCCTGGGCCAATCAGCCCACCGCATGGGAGATGTCGGTGGCCAGGACTACATCCCAGGCTTTGCCAGAAGAGTCAGAAATATCCCACCACGGTCTGGGCATTGACTCCTCTCCTCCCCACCATCTCCGCCAGCCGTGGCTCCCAATGTCCGCCTATTGGCCCGCCTAGTTGGCCACCGTCGCACCGCGGCCTCAATCCCTGGGGAGGGATCCTTGGCATGGCCTTAGCGTCTGAGTGGGAAAAAAGCAAATATGGAGAAATGTCTTGGACTGAGCCAAGCTTACAAATGCTACAGGGGTGGCATTCATTTAGGAATCAGGATACGTACGGGGATGGCTTCTTACGGGTGAAACGCGGGAATGTGAAAGAAGCCGCGAAAAATGGCTACCGGTACTTCCCGGTCGTGTGCACTTAATGCCTGACAAGAAGCACTGAAAAAATCATCATGATGATGATGAAGAAATCAACCCCCGCGGCGCACAAGCATGTCGGAAGATCATTCCGCAACAGGTAATTCGCTGCGTGCTCAGCTTTCAACTAGCTGCGCCCAGTATCACCGCCCATCCCTGATTCGACCGACGGAAGCCGGTTTATCGCCGCCGCCCCCTTGGCAGAGATCAACGCTTCGATATCAGGAGCAGCTGCAGCGTCATGGTGAACCGACAAGGAAATAGTTTCTGGGGTGCGCGGGGCATGGGGAATGAAAACATCGATTGATATCGCCATCGTGACCCGTTCCAGGTATTCCGATCGTCCAACTACCACAACCACTTTCAGTGGTTGTTCCAGTATAAACAGCATATAAATTGCTCCAAATAATAACTATCTACATGATTACGCAGTACCTGCGTACAAGTAAGGCGTGCAGGCAGTGACAGGTACAGTACCATATGGAGATGCGAGTACAACTGCTGCTGTGCCACCCAAACTATGCGGTATCATGCCACACTATCTATGGATCTCTGTTCGCATTGTTCGAAGTGCTTATCTGTCCCATCTGAGATCATCCATAGGACACCTCAGGCTATTTCCCCTCCACTCCACGCGTTCTCCCGATGAGTCACGCAGACGCTCACCGTTATCACTTGTCGGGATTCTACCTTGCAGGGCAGTTTTCGTTCCGCCACCAGTTTGGCGTCATGGATCATGGATCACGGATCGAAAACGTCAAAAAATCCCAGCAGCAAGAAAACACACGCACAAGAAAAAAGGAGGAAAGAAAAAGGCTTGTCAAGATACGAAACAAGCCCAACGAAAATTTTATCGATCTGGGCCCAGCCAAGACCACTGGACTGGCTTGGCCTACGCTATGAATTCTGGAACATCTCCATCAACCCAGCATGCAAACTAGAAGTTGTCTAGCTGGGAGCTAGACATGACCACTTCAGCATTTCCTGACTAGAGGCTGCTAGGCGCAGATTTGGTTGGTCAATTGAGCAAATAAAGGACCTTGGGCGGCATGGGGATATCATCTCGTGACCAACGGGAATTACGCCTGATTGCCTTCGTTGATACACCCGGTTCCTTTTTGAACGTGCGATGTGACGATGTCATAGTTAGGCGTTCTTGAAGACTGAGGAGGGGTGCGCTGAGCCGCGAGGGGCTCTGGAATACATCATTGCTGTGTCGAGAGATGCAAAGAGAGGGAAAACGTGGAAGAGAAGCCGGGTTTTCGGCCTTCGCAGCTCAGTTCGCAGATTGTTGGCAATTCGATCTCGTCATCATTGGTTTTATTTTGGATTATAAGCGGGAATCTGCGGGAGAGACAAGAACGCAAGGTTTCCCCATAAGATCGCCATTGCTGCATGGCCAATTTTCATCGCAATTGTCTCCCCCTCACGACTGTGGGTGATGTCCGTGCCCGCTGCCAGCACCGACCGCTGCCAACTGCCAAGTGGCCGCCACCGCAACTTCGGTATTCCTCTCCTCCCACGAGCCACGGACCACGGCCGGTACTACACCACGTACAGCGCACAAGAAAAAGAAAAAACCCTCCGCGAACAGGTCACAGCGTGGCAGCGGTTGGAACGCCGCTTGGAACGCCGCTTGCAGCCATGCAGTCACCGCTGCGGCCATCACGACGGCCCCGGAACGGGAGGAGGCCGAGAGGAAGGAGATATCAACCCCCAAATCCGATATCACCGAATTTATATGTATTTCCATTCCAATTATGAATCCAATCTTCATCTTTCTTCAGCAAAAAGAACATGGCACTGTTTCCAGAAAATAGGTTGGGGATAGAACATGTGTATGTCACTTCTCTATACGCTTTTATGCTCTGCATGCGGAGTACAGGCAGGCACTTTAGGACAGTGGACCATGCATCCGCACGTCAAGCATCGTGAGCCCGGTAACTGTTATGACCTTCTTTAAATCCCGAGGCCGTTTCAAAGATGTTTCTCCTGCCTGCAGGCTTACTAACTACACCCGTCCCTTACTACCCCAAGTAGACTGAGCTGGGACAGGGAGATCATCATCACCTACTCTCTGCAGGACTTCAATCCCGGTATCATCCTCACTACTTCCCTGCCTCCGCAAAGCGGCAAGAACAGGCGGGGAGCGGGAGATCAAGTCAGTTCACTATCAGTGTATACATGCATGTATTCAAAGCTCGGAGTACCTGAGACGATTGAACGAAAACCAAAACTGGCCAGGGGCGGAAGGAATGGCGGGAGTTTTTCCGTTGTTTTATCGTGCCTGCACATGGGTATATCCTTAATTCTGAGGCGGCGATGAGATGAGAGCGGAGAGGAGGGGAGGGGGTATATGTCCCAACGGTTTATTATCGTGAACTTACGATTCGGGGTTAAAAGAAGATGAAGGAAACTTGAAGTGGTAACATGTGATGTGATGCGGCAGACGCATCAGATGGGACAATGACCATGCAGTGTTTAGCTCTGTTCCAAGATTGTTCGAAGTTTCAAGGTACGCAAATTGAGCTATTTCGAAGATGTAGAATCTAGAAGACTAGAAATATGTAGAGTTGAGATGTTATCAAAGTTGTAGCAATGACATTGCGTCAGATAAAAAGATAATAACACGAAGAGGCTAAACCCAAAAACCCTCCCATGCCATGATTTTCTTGCCTCCCTTAGTAAAATACATAGTTAATAATGCATGAAAATGTTCAAAATAAATGCTCGCAATATTTGCCGTCCATCCAGTCTATCCATCCACATGCAAATTAAATCATTACGATTTCAATATCAAACATCCTCCACCGCCCCCAGCGCCTGTCCGTATTTCACATACTGGCCCTTCTCAATATTCCACTTCCATCCCCCCTCACGTTGCTCTCCCAACCACCCCAGATCAAAGCTAGGTCGGCTTCCCAACGGCGCCTCAAACACCAATACGATTGAGCTGCCCAGTTGGAATCCACCCATCTCTTCCCCACGCTGCAGCGCATGGCCCGCCAGCGTCTTGCTCGCGTGCCGATACGTGGCCTCGGAGAAACCAGAGTATAACTCTCCACGTTTGGCTGCGACCGCTGCGGCGCGGTCTGCGGCCGTATCGGTTGTGAGACTATTGGTGCGCAGCTCGGAGTCGAAGTTGATCTTAATAGAGCCGACATTTGTTGCGCCGACCGGGGTCATGCTGAAGAAGCCCCAGCGCCAACGGCCCAGAAGGACTATTCGCTCGTTCAGAGTGAAGAGACCTGGTAGGGTGCGTTGGAGGTAAGGAGAGACGGAGTAGAGTTCGCCGGCAAAGTGGCGGCGGGATTCGACAATCCAGGAGACGGGGGAGTGGAAGCGGTGGTAGTCGCCTGGGGCAAGGTAGAGGACGACATAGAAGAGGGCGCGGTTTGAGGTTGGGTGCGGCATGTACCAGGCTGTTTCACCCTTGGCGAGATCGGCCTTGACTTTGGCTTCGGAGCTGGAGGTTGAATGGGTGGATGCGTCTATGGATTGCTGCTGAGGCCGTGGGGATTTTTGAGTACCTGATAGGAGAGTTGGCAGGGTGTAGGTGATGCCGTTTACTTTGGCGAAGTTTTCGTCTGCGGCCATGTTATCGGGATCTCTTTTGCCATGCTCGCTATGGTGTGATGGGCGTTTTGTAGGATGGACAGCCTCTTGGCTCGGGCTTAGCATTTCGTGTCCCAACAGCGCATCTAGACTGTATGTCATGCCCTTGACCTGCTCAACCTCCCCCTTCTCTATCATACCGAATTGTAATATGCGTCCATCGGAAGGTGAAAGAATTGCTAGTGGGTTTGGATCAAGCGGCCGTACGCCCGGCTTGAGCTCCCGGTAGAAGAAAGAGGCGAGGTTCGGATAGGTATGGAGGTCTGGCTCTGCGACTTCATCTAGATTGACACCGAAAATCCACGAGTAAAGCTTGAATCCCGGAACACGAAGGGGGTATGGGATCACCAATTCATTGAAACGACCCCATAGGCGAGACATAGCTTTCAGCGGGAGAGTAGACATGACCTGGACCTGCCATGGCCCACTTGGACGGATCTTTCGTCGCGGTGAGATCTCCCCATCTTCGCCGGTCTCCTCCCGCTCCTGTCTTTCTTTTTCGGCCCTTTTAGATCTGAAAAACTGCACCAGCCCCAAGAATCCAATGCCTAGGCCAACTGGTATCGGATACCATTCGATCTTTGTATTTCCAAGAGCTGTCCGCAACCTCGAACGGAATGACTCTTTTCCATGAGGCTCTCTTTCGTTTCCGTGGCCATTTCGCTGCCAGCATCTGGAAGAAGCTGAGAAGTGTCTCTTAGATATGAGAGCTCTTCCGCTAGCTCTGCACGGGGCAAGCTCCACCGCAACAGCGTCGCAAGCTCTAAGGAAGTGCGCGGGATTCCGGTAAACAAGCGCCCGTTGGACGAACATGGCTGACGTCTTTCACGAGTTCATATACCGAGAGTGGCGCATTTATCACCTTGACATAGCACCCAGCAATGTAACCATCGCTGCAGATCAATTGAATCCCAAGCCGTGGACCTGGCCAGTTGTGCGCAAAAGTGACAAAGGACGTTTGATATCCAGCTTCAGTCGGCAATGAATGACATAAACCAGCTGGATCAATGTTAATCCGGACAGCATGCTGAGTCAGCCGTCTTCCCTTATCGCCGGAGAGGACACTTCTTGAGCTGTTAACTACAACCTGGCATCATCCCCTCCTCACTCATTTTATCTATACACATCATGCCAGTTGGGAAATAGACGGTGAGATGTGCGCATGCAGAAATAGATACTGTCAGAGATCATTCCGCAGTCAGCCGTGTGCGCAAGTGTTGTAGCTTGGACTGCATCGCATCGCCTTGAGATTCTGCCGCCATCTGCCACCTTCACCTTCATCTTTCATGCGTCTCACTGAACCAGCAACACTCAGGGGACTTGCTTCTCTCTCATGTTGACTTACTAAAGTTGCCGCTATTTCATCTAATGTTCCCTATATGCTATTTCGTAGCACTTCAGCGCTGAAGCCTTGATCGCGTCCCTCATTCTTTCCCGCCGTCGCTGCGGCTCGCCCGCATCCGTATATTACATACATCACGTTCGTCTCTCTAGGCCTTGAATAGAGCTAGAAAGCGAAATGTCTTTAGATACGCAACCTGAAAATGCGGATCCCTCGACTGAGCTGGGGCCAGCCAACCCGGAACCCCAAACCATCGTTCTCCACATCATTTCTCCCTCTCTAGAAGCCCCGAACCGTATCACTCTAGACGATCTTCCTGTTACAATCAATATTGCGGATTTGAAGACGCGACTGTCTGAAACGTTACCCAACCGTCCAGGTCCTGATACGCAGAGACTCATTTATAGAGGGAAACCCTTATCGAATAACGAAGAGCCGCTGAGCAATATCGTTGAGCAAAACGACGTATGTTCGTCTCCCGTATTTGTTCCGAATATCACTAACTGACGACATTATGCTGGTTATTAGGGTCGAGTCCATACAATGCATCTTGTTCTTCCTAGTGGCGCTAACATCACCATTCCTCCTCCGCCAAATCTCGTTCCAGATCTTCCCAATCCGCAAGAGCCGTCTGTTTTGCACGCTCGGACGAATCGCGGTGAGCAAACAGGAGACAGGCCGCATAGCCAACAGTCGCCGGATTATGCATCCCTAGCCAGTCAAGTGGCCAATCTACGCGAAACGGTCGCCGCACGACATCAGCACCTAGCGGCGCAGTACGCCCAGAATTCTCGGCTAGCGAGTTCCCGTCTTGCTGGCGATGTCGCGACTTCCACAGCATCAAATATGTTCAATCTTCCATCTCAGAATACCTTCGGGAATTCGTCTCTATTTGGCTCGAGATCAAGCACACCGGGCCCCAACTCGCAGCGCGAAATAGGCCAGAATAACCCAGAGCGCAGCTCATCTGACTTCTTTCCATCCGCTTCACGGTCCAGTATATTTAACAATACCGCACCGCCCTCTTCTTCTATACAACGTACCGCCAGCTACCCTGCTAGCTTTGGTAACAATATAGGGGAAAACGGAACTGGCATGGCAGGGTTAAATGAGAATCGGCAACGAAGAATCGCCTCCATTTTGGAATACATCTTTGGCATGGAGAATTTATTGCGTCGGGGCACCCTTCCGCAAATCGAGGAAATATCCCGGATACGCACTCAACTTTACCAGATCATGGATGAACAATATCGCAACCCACTTGCCCCGAGAGACGGCATGCCAGAGGTTCTGCTCGCTCGGCTGGCGTCTCTAACTACTCGCACGGATCAAATTCGGGTATTTAGAGCGCGGACCATGACGTCTTTGCCACAAAATCACTTCTCCAATCCGTTGCCGGGAGTCCATGACCCTACACAGACATCCGTATATCTTTTATCTTCTCCATCTGGTTACCATGCCGTTCTTGTACCTCCCAGCGGTACCCCCGCTTATGGTCCAAGTAATCAGCCAGCAACGTCAATATTTTCTTCGCACAGGACAGGCGTGCGCCAACTCAGAGCGCATATTCCACATGCAGCCGCCCATGCAGCACCTAATGGTACTGCTGAGCCAGCTGTAGTCAATCAGGCTTTGAATCAAGCCATTTTGCAGCAACAAGAGCGACAGCCATCGTTTATGCAACCGGCGAATATCGCACGGCTTATAAGACGTCTTTGGTTTTTTACTAGACTTTACTTTTTCTGCTACCTCTTTAGCGAAGACGGTACATGGTTCAGAATCGTTCTTGTTTCGCTTTCCATCCTCACGGCTCTCTTATCGGAGACGGATATACCACAGCGACTGCAAAGAGCAGTTTTAGACCCAGTACAAAGACACCTTGAAGGTCTGTTACCTCTGGATGAACATCAGGCTCGACGCCCAAATAGAATGCCTAGAGATGGGGACACAAATGCTCAACCAGTGCACCCGATGCAACCCAATAACGTGGATAATCTGCGGCCTGGAAACGGAGCGCAGCAAGACCCAGCTGCAGCCAATGTTGAACCGGCAGGTTTTCAACAGAGTCTTAGAAGGGCGGAAAGAGCAATTGCTCTTCTCCTTGCAAGTCTTGTGCCTGGTGTAGGAGAACGTCACGTAGCGGCTAGGAACGCTGCAGAAGCTGCCAGGCAAAATGAAATAGCCGCTCGAGAAGCAGAAGAAAACCGGGCTAGAGAGCAGGAGAATGATGATTTAGAAAACAATGATGACCAGCCAGGTGAGGGCGCTGCTGATGCGCCTCCTGCCGGTGATATTGGGGTTCGAGAAGATAATCTCGTTGAGACTTAAAGTTTCATGAAACTTGTGCTAGATACTGTCAAGTCTTGACACTTTGCTTAGACTGCTTGTCCGCTTTGTGTATATCCTGTCTTTTTCTTCTTCTATACCCCTTTGTTTTACAATGATGGCATTTACTTCAGTTCTTAGGCGGTAATGGGGTTAGGATAAAAGGGTCTATTCTCTTCTGCGTTAAATACGAGTATCATGTTATTTGAGCGTTGCCCTTTTTTGGCTTAACGATGTTTTCTTTTGTGCCCGCATGTATGAATAGACAAGATCTTTCAAACCATATCGGATTCATACAGCTCCATTTCGTCCTCTCCGCATCCAGCCCTTTTTCAAATTATGTATGCATGCCCCGTTCCATAACGGCCAAGCTGTGTGTGATCTCAACGTACACCTCAACTCCCATCCCCTCAACCATTCCTATCCTAACGCTTTAACCTTCCTATTCCTCCTAACCTCCCACCTCTCCTCCCCAAAATACCTCTCCGTCCAAAAACTACAGACCCAGCAACAGGGAACTTTTTTAGCATTGAAAGCTTCCTGAACCACACACCACTATCGAAAAACGTATGAAAATAGGGGAAAACAAAAAGCTCACCTCCAGTTTAGATTACTCCTCACAACATCCCCACACCCATGTACATACCGCTGCACTTGCTCATCCAGCTTCTCGCCCAGAACAGGAAGTTCGGAGTGCGCGATGTACCATCGTTTATAGCGCTCACGGAGTAGGGAGTCGACAGCGTCATATGCTTGTTGTTGGGATAGGGAGTGGTGGTGGCGGTATAGGGAAATTATGTTCGGGTTCGTGGGATTTGTGGTCTGTTCAAGGGGAAAGGGAGGTTGCTTGGGTTAGATGGATACATAGTGGTGAGAATGTAAATGCTTTTACGTACGCATTCCTTTTGGTAGGACAGGAGATCATTATGTCTATTTTGGTCATGATTAGACGAAATACTGCCAGGCAAGGGGTAAGGGTGAACGTACAGCATCATGATCTCCACGGCGATTGTTTCAATTTCCTTTATTGAATGGTGGTTCATTACTTCATTTGGCAGATCGAGGAATTGGTAATATCTATTTACTATATTAGCATACGTTGTCTACAACCTGGTCGGAGGAAATGGGATGGGCGTACTCTATCAGGGGGAAGAAGGGCAGTGCACCAAGGCTCTCGCTGCGAATTGTTGTGTACTCACTGATACTGGTTTGATCGAGTGGCTGTCGTGTGCCTACTTGTCGCAGAAGGGCGTCGCAGTAGTTCCTGATGTATGTTGAAAATCTCTCTTGAACGCCTGGTTTAACGGCAAGTTAAAGGTTAGTCGTTCTGGAGGACCTACGGTACTACATAGAGGACATTGAAGGATCTTATCAATGAAGTAGAAGCTACCTTTTGTCGAGGACTGAGGTTTTCCATATCAGGAGCATGGTAAATATAAAGTGCCTAATGGATAGATACTCACCTCGACGATTCTCTTCCAAATGCTTCGGAATGCATGTCCCAGTATATCATCTTTTGAAGTATCACCATTTCCTTCCAAAGATAGGATGGCAAGTAGCCCATCTACTTTCCTTTGAGCATCTTGGAACTTATTTGAAAGATTGCCGTCATCGAACACTGTGAACGTCCCCAATTAATGAATATTATACCTACAAATATCAAGGGGGAGAATTAAGCGCCCACAGTCATCAAAGTCAAATATCTAAAATCAAATTTAGCTTCATACAGTCACAGAAGTTACGTTGAATATACGTAAATGCAAAATCCAAAGGCATATCGTCTACCTACCCAATGCAAGTAATCACAAATAGTCTGGTATTCAGACACAGCCGCGGTTGGCGCGAACAGCGCTGCGAAATAGGGGAAATCGGCGCACACGCGTTTTGCATATTCCGTATTGTTATACCCAAAGCTATAGAACAAAAATAAGTGCTCTGTACTACCCAGAAAGGCATCCGTAAGAAAGAGACAAAGCCAATCAGAAATGCGTAGAACATACTCTCTCATAGAAGCTTCCAACAACGCCTTTACCTGTGCATAGTTGGGATTTTGCACCGGTTTCTGAGCTAAGAATGAGACGAAAAGATCAGGGATTGTTACTGTTGAAAAAGATCTCAAGTTATAGTCTCTCGTATTAAAGACCTGGGAGTATATCGATGTCCGAAGGAGCTGATGGGGCCAGCTGTTCAATAAGTTCTGATGCGAACTCGATGCATATTGACGAGTAGCGAAGTAAGGGCGGAAAAAACGCATTGTGTAAGTAGTTGTCTGAGACCATTAGTGCCTGTGTCAAAGGCCCAATTTAGTAGTTTTACGACTTGACGGATCTTGATAACGAGCGGACACAGGAAAAAAGAGTTCACTTGTGATGTAGCTCCGCTGTGGATTGTTTGACTCGGGAGCAAGCGACCAGCCCAATCGGAGCTGTCGATAAGCGCCGGATATTTCAGGCCTAAAAATAGTTTCCAGAAAACTTTATCCGGACTGGCCAGCCAACTGCAACCCCCGGCTTGGAGAAGCGGAAGAGTTTTCCTGTCGTGCTCCGGAGCCACGAAATCTTTAGGCAAAGTTAAGAAAGATACATACTAAAATGGCTGCAGAGATACATATATAAAATCAGTTATCGTGCGACATTGCGGAAATTATAACCCGGCAAGGGACAGGTGACCAGCAGGACAACGCCAACCCTCGCTAAAAAGGTCGCTCCGCAACAGTCTGGGGTCGAGGCCGGTGCCTCGGACAAGAAAATAATAGGCTAGCAGTTTTTCCAAGGGATGCTAAGCTCTGTTGTGTCTCGCCCTAATGCAGAAACATCCCGAGTCAGGGGTCGGTCCCTGGGCAACCCGGGTGCCTCTAACAAATTAAAATATAAGCGGCCTCCCTTATTCCTTTTCTTCTCTTTTCAGTATTTTCAGCTCTGTTAGACATTAGGAATGAAGAAATGATAATACACTGAACCAACTTCGTCGTCGTTCGTTACTATACTATATCTCCGCATATCCGATCTACACAGGCTACAACGAGATTTCGATATCTCCAAATCCGCCCCGCAAAAATGCACGTCATCCTGATCCTCGCTTCGCTTTGCCTTATCGGCCTGAGCCGTGCTCAAGAGACCAGTGTCACTCAACTCAAACTTCCAAGGCCGATGGTCTTTCAAACCATAGTGGCCTCTGTGGTGGAAGTGGTAAGAGAAACGTGCTAATATTTATTTCGTTTACAATGTGTTTACTGTTTTGAGAATCTAAATCTAACGTCACGACTCTGCTACTTTAGGATGCGGCCGCAACAATATTTGCGCTTGATTGTCCCAAACGCAGCGATTCAACCGAATGTCTTGTAACTGGCTTAAGTTTCACTGACTCGCCTAATGAAATCAAAGGGGGGATTACCACATCGGATAAAGAAGGGTGAGATACTTTGAGCTCAAACTTCTGAAGTTCTCTATTTCTCAATTCTGGTTTGAACGAATGTGACTAACCTTCCCGCACAGCATGCTAAGCTATCACTTAGGATGCAAAATCCAGACCGCGTTGGCGGACTGCTCGAACATTCACTACCGTTCTATGACAGGAACGGGTTGGGTCACGCTAGGTGAAACGCGTAGCCGGCTCCCCGTTGACGAGTTTATCGGTACCGCCGTTGTTACTATTACAGCGGGCCTGGAAAAACTTAAGGAGTCACCCAAGGCTACGACACCCACAATCCCGGTCCCTACAACTGGTGCTGCACCGACGACGACTGATGCAGCTGCCACCAGCACTGCAACCACTAAAGTTAGCAGTGGCGGGGCTGCGATTCCTATGATCACGGCTGCTGCCAACTGGGGCATTATCGGGAGTGCGGCTGTGGCGGCTGCTGGACTTGTTGTATGAAAGAATTCGCTTATTTCAGCATAAGCGGAATCGGTACGGATCATATTCGACATGCGTACTAGTGGACTGCTGAACAGGAGAATTTGTACTGCCTATTACAGCTTTCTTATGCTATTCTTTTGTAATGCTTTGATTTATGGTGAGAAAACAAGTCTCTGTGGCTATGTAATGTACTCCCCGTGTTCATAGGAATATGAGATAGACAAGATATCGACCCAAAGACATTAAGCCTGTTGAGAGGTCTACAGTGTTTGCATCTGTGTGGCTTGCCAGCCTCTTGTAGGGGAAGCATCTGTCCCGATTTTGCGAAGATTATGCGAACAATCAACCTGATTGCGATGATTCGTCTTGAAAACTAGGAATTAGTACATTCAGATATTGCTACACTACTTGGCCACGCGGTATACCTGGCGATAAGGGACATATGGATATATCGTTTCCTATTATCCGACGAAGATCCTCTTAACAGTTTCTGATTTCCCTCAACTTCTCAAGAGCCGCTGCGCCACGGCAAGCAATGATATGCTATCTAGCCTCATAGTTAATACTAAAATACCAAAGGTCTGGCTTAAACATTTAAGTATCACTAATCGGTTGGACATTTGCAGGTATGTTGCCGTACGCGGGTTACTCCGCGAATTTGCGGCAGGCAACACGGCGTCATCAGCGTTCCATTATACGCAGTAGAAAGCAAAATGTAGTTTGTCATCACAGCGATCAAAGTTTTAGCAAAGAACAAATGATTCAAAGTCGATATTCTCGTAATAAAAAAACCATCACTTACTTATTTTAGATATTATTATTGAAGTGATAATATCAGACGAAAAACCAGCCCTGACATCAGCCACGTCCATACCAAGATAAACACCAGCCCTATGCACGGACACACGACGCACGTAGTTTTGGGCTCAATAATGAGGTCTCAATAGACAAACAGTCTGCGGATACCCCACACAGCCCTGACTATCGGGTATTTTGAGTTTGGTGCTCAGCCTTGTCCCAACAACCGCTGAGAGCAAAGCAAGAGACAGCGGCTGAAGATAGCAAACAAATCAATCAAACTAGATGATCCGTTACTTGGAAGGCTCGGTCAATGCAACCAAAGTCATGTTGCTGTTCCTGACGATGCCCATTTTAAGGGCGGAAAATCAAAGATAAATTCCTAGTAATATGTAGTAATAAAATTCGGAAGAATCTAGAGTTCCCTAGACAGCCCCAAGATCGGCGTCTGCGCAGAAATTTAGTAATAAAGCTGAGTTGGTGGATACTGAGAGGTAATATCTACTGCGACACGCGTTTTCAAATACATCGGCATCTGTTCATGTCTTAGTAAGGGAGCCTGAAATGAAGACACATGCCTCTAGGTTGGCACGTTCAATGTCCCTACATAGTAATCTCAAACTAAGCCCCCAAAGAACTGCAACAAATTTAAGAGCACAAACATCCGTTGCAACGTTGCAAACAAATCTATGGCACTGCGGATGTCAGCGTCCCTTTTGTCTTGTTGGGAAGCATCCTGCAGGATGTGACGTTGAATCAGGCGGCTGTTGTGATGTGGCTATTTTTAGCTTTGGACCCCTGCCAACTGCGGCTAAATCGCCAATTGCACCAATAAAAAAGGCAGACTGTCGGCACCGCCCCACTGTACCCAAACACCTTATTTAGACATCCAATCAGCTGCTGTGCCTTATCCGCAGGAATATTCGGTTGGATTATTAATTTATTATTAGCCCCTGAACTCCGCCTTGGCGGGTAAGCACGCAGCGGTAGTGCTGATTATAGTATTACGCAGTATACTATTTGACACTTGGCACGGCACTGTGTCTCTTGGCTTAACGGTGTGATACGCGGATACTCCATGTGGAGTATCAATGGTGAGCTGTAGGGCTGCTGATCAGTAGGAAGGAATTCCTCCCAGATCCTTGAGGATTTCTTTTTGATTTGAATATTTTTCTCTCAGGTCTGGGCACAACAATTGGGAAATATATATATCCCCCGATGCTCCCGTCAGCACTCCTTTTTTTACTTCCATCATCATCATTACGATAAGCTATTCTACTTCAATCATACTGTTTAATCGCCAAACTTGATATATCCAACCTACCGGATCTAATCAAAACAACACAAACTACTACTTCAAATTCATCACTGCCACTCAATATCCCACTGGAGTCTACACCATAAACCTCGCAGCCATGCATTTCATCACCGCAACCCCCCTCCTCCTCGCTGCCTTCGCCCTCCACTCCGCCTCCGCCCTCCCAGCCCCCTCCTCCAACGACCCACAAGTATTCTGCGTGGCCACCCACCGCCCCTGCAAAATCAACAACAAAACCACCTGCTGCCCCATCAACAGCAGCACCAATACCCCCAAATCCAACCACTCCGAACCCAAAACGTGCCAACCAGGCCAAAGCGGCAAAGTAACCATGCCCAAACTAATCCCCATCGTCGACGGTAACCAAGACCCCGACCCCATCAGCGACATCTTCATGACCAAGGACGGCGAGAGCACAGTAGCGCAGCAGATAACCTTCACGCTGCCGGAGGGGGCCAAGGGGTGCGCTCTTGGCTGGGAGGTGGGTAATGAGAGAGAGTTTACGGTCGAGGGCAATGGATACACGAAGATTTTCCAGGATAATGCGAGCGAGAGTATCGGCGGAGCGGACTTTACCAACTGGCCGCAGGTAGGCGGGCCGCATAGTCATGATGTTGTGAGTGACTTGGAATGTGAGCGGACGATGGTGTTTGAGGCTCATTTGCAGGAGGATGGCGAAGTCAGGCTTGTGCAGACTAAGGAGAATGGGTGGGTTATGGAGTATACCTGTTAAAAGAGATGATGCATGTGTGAAGAATGATAAGATGAGATGTTGGAGGGGTTTGTTTTCTGGCTTCGCAATTCACCACCCCCTTATTCCTTTTCCTGTTGGCGTTCTGTTGTTGTTTCATTTGTGATAGCTATACGATTAATGATGCACCAACCATATATCTAATATAATAGACTGTTTTGATTTAATATGATTAGCATAATTTTTGACAAGAAGGGAACTTCTATTTGGACATACCGTAGAAAAGGAGGGCCATAGGATGGACAAACTAGTAAAAACATAAGGGACCAGAAGATGGAATCGCTGGACAATTGAGTTTATCTCTGATGGTATCCGTCTAGATTTCTACCGTGTATGGGTATATATCAAAACAAAGATTCTATACGAATAAACCAAGGAAGCCCTCACAACTTCGGCGAGGAACCCCCCGAATCCAACTGCACCGCGGCAGCCGGAGTCGTATCAAAGTCCTCCTCTCCATTGAAATGCCTAGCAACCCTATTAGCAACATACATCCGCATGAGAAAGAAGGGAAAGAAAGAAAATTAACATACCATCCCCTCTCCTCCCCACCACTCAAAAAGCCACACTCCCCATTTGCCACACAATCCCAGCCACCTCCAACCCCAACCCCGCCCTGCCACCGCGGCACCTTCTTCCCCGAAATTTCTTCCTCTCCGTCCTCAATCCCGCCATCACCTCTTCCCCTCCTCACAAACGTCGACAACCCCGCCGTAAACGGCCTAAAGTCCTCCACGCAGGTATCCTCGGGCATATTCCCAGTCAGCGCGCGCCCTATAGCAATCAGCGGTGCTGCATGTGTGCATATTATGATAGCATGGCTCTGTCTCTCTGTGGGGTTGTCGCGCTCGTAGGCGTCAAGCTCAGCGTCAACTTCCGCGATTATGGCGTGTAATGTTGTTGCGAGGCGGTTGTGGAGTTTTAGAATGCTTTCGCCGTTGGGAGAGGGGTAGATGTGTGGTTGGTAGCGGGACGAGGTATTGGTGGAGGTTTCGGGGGAGGCGAGGATGGTAGGGAAGAGGGACTGGAGCTTTTCGGGAGTGGAGGGGCCTGGGTGGGTGAAGTAGGAGGAGGCTCCGAACCAGTCGCTGCAGAGATGGGAAGGAAAATCCTAATGTCAGCATCTTGCGTCCGCATTATGCTGTGCTCATGATGATATGCATGGGGCTTTCTTACCAAAGCCCGTTTTCCATCCTCACATCCAAATCCACGTATCCCTTTCGCTCCCCCTGCTGTCGCGCCTTCAGCGCCTCAACCGTTGGCTGGATAGTCTGCAAACATCTGTAAAATGGGCTACAATAAACCCTGCATGGCTTCGGAGAGAATTCATCGCTGTTTATGTGCGCGGCGAGTTCTTGCGACTGGCGTATGCCCGGTCCTGTCAGGGTTGGGTCGACGGGTATGCCGGTTGGAGTTGGGTACGTAGAGTGGTAGGTGCCAGTGTTGAGGTCTATGGTCCAGTTTAGGCGGTGCTACAGAACATGGTCAGTAGAGTCTCAGATATCAAGATAAGCGCTTGTTGATTAGAGCTGGGGAATAGGTGCGGGGAGAGGGAAATCATACCCCGTGCCGGGTCACATATATCCTGTCGAGGGGCATCTGAATGAGTGACCGAAGCCAATTTCAAAAAGAAAAAAACGGTCGCTCAACCGAAAGCCAAATAAGAAAAAGAGAATAGAGACTTTATACCAAAATAATAGGTCTATATGGGCTTGTTGCAGCTGTTTAAAATTGTTTCGGCTTTGTCTACGGCTTTGACAATCGCCCGGCAGAATCGGCGACTCCGGGCGGTGAGCAATGCACCTCGGCTCTCATGTGGTCTGGATTTGCAACAACACAAAGAAATATACTACGTCAATGAAAATGGATACAACTGGAAGCATCAGATGGATTTCAATAAGCCGTCGATTATCATGCCCGAGATTAATGGCTATCATCCTATTTGAAAGCCTTCGCAGAAGTCTAGCTTCACACCCTTCCTCACTATGAACAAAGCAGGAAGCGGAAAATTGAGAAGAACCTCAAATAACTCATCATCAAAGTCTTTTTATTTAAATCTAGCTAAAAGCCCGACCTAACTCTAATAGAAGAATCCGATGATCTTGCCAGCAACGTGCTTGCGGCGGGCCTCCTCGTGGTCCATGATACCAGCAGAGGTGGTCAGGACGATGTAACCGAACTGACGGGAGGGAAGGAGACGGACAACCCACTTCTCGAGGTCGCGGAGCTGGACGTTGTAGCGGGGGGAGATGACACCGGTCTTGTTGAGACTATTTGACAATCAAAATCATGTTAGAGGGCCAAATTTTGAAGGGCTAGGCTGTTATCTGGTGAGAAGGGTACGTACCGGCCGTTAAGCTGGATGACGATCTTGCCGGAGCGGTGGTCATCAACCTCCTCGAACTCGCCAATGTAGCCTGTTGAGAAGAGAAGTGTCAGTAAATGTGACGATGATTTAAATGTTACCAACCACAGAGTGATAAAAATCAATAGACAGGAAACTTGTAAGATCAACGCCAAAAAGTAAATTTGTTTGATATATCGGGCCATTAAAGGGCGGACGTCGTAGAGTGGGTTTAAAATTGAGAGCGCCGCCTAGTTATCAACCCGAATTGTTCGTCTTTTGGACGATAGCGAAACTTCATTCCGCGCAAGACAAAAAATTGACATAGGAAACACGCATAATAACGAAAACGAACGCAGTTGAGAAAAGAGACAAGAAAACTTACCATGCTTCTGCATAACAGCCAGGAACTTGACAATGACCTTGGAGCTAGGTCTGATGAGGACCTGGCGCTGGCCAGCCTTCTCGGCGTTGTTGATGGCGTTCAACGCATCATTAAGGACACTAGTCTTGACCATCTTGACGGTTTGAAGTGGGAACTGAGATTCTCAAATCGTAGGGATAATTGGGAAATGAGGTATCTATATAAGCACAACAGGACCCGAAGATAGTAATGTTATAGAACGGAGAAAGTCTCTTTTCCCAGAAAGGGAATGATATTTCTCCGCCGCAACATTACGACCGGGACACAGTACAAGTTAGCCTTCAGCAGTCTTTTCGAGCGCAAAGAGTGCCCCCCTCCGCCGGCGCCCCTCATTTTGAGGCCAGAAAGGGGGGTTCTTAAGCCCGTGCTGGAGGGAAAAGAAGAGCGTATCATCCTGCGAAAAGACCGCTCGAAATTTTGTTGAATAGCGGAAAACCACGCTCTTCGAGCGGCCGATTCCAGGATGATTGCTTTTCCCAGACTAGCTGAGGGGGGCCATTGGAGCGGAGCATAATAATCACGTATGGAATGTTCACATACCTCGAGTTGATGACAGATGGCGACGAGTGCTGGAGATCGGATTGCTGCGATGAGGATCGAAGACGTGAGGTTAGTTTTGAAAATGTTTGTTGGAGCCGCTAGTGCGCCCGCTTAGGGTTTCTCACGCGCTTGCCCTAACCCGGTCACGTGATATGGAATCGAATCCGGACCTCCATAAAATCTGAGCTTGAAGCTTTTGCGTAAACACAAACTTTTACAGCAAAAGTCGAACACAAAAACATACTTTTGACATAGTAATTGGAGAGAGAGCAAACAGCAGCTTGTCAGCTGTTGTCGTTAATATTGTTCCGTCTATCCACTGCACACTACACGTGCTAGCAGGGGCTGAAGCCCTCCTGTACGGCAGGACATGCTTTTGGCATTGTCCAAGTTTTATACCACCTACTATACTCTTTGCTGTATGAATCTTGTTCTTCTTATGCATGGCATACAGCAGCAGCGGCGTCGTATTGCAGTCGTTCTTTCATTTCATAATCCGCACTGGAAATAAGCAGAACGCCCGCCGCCTCTACAAGTTCGTTCATGTTGCTCTATAAACATCACTTGTCCTTTTCTTCTCCTTACCCTTACCCCGATATCTGCGCACTTGTCTGTTTTGCAGGTCCAGTTGCAAAGCAGTGATAAGCCGCGTGCTTCTTCAGTTGTTTGTGCCCGAATGCCCGCTCCAGATTTAATTAACCTGACGAGGATAGCCTTGCACTTCCAAAAAGCACGAAGTTCCAAAAAATGAAAAGGGTATAATGGCCGATTCGATAACATATGTAGCAGATCTATTCGCAGGACAAGGTACATGTAGAAGGCTACCGTGTGGTGACATAAGTTTGAAACCCCCCTTCTGTACGCTAGGCCGGGGGCGGTAAAGCCTCTCATAATTAGGGTTCATTATAGTGCCGTCTGCTGCTTATTTTCACCGCGTTGCGAGGTGCCAAGCCTCTAAACAGTGACTGAGCTTTTCTACTCTTAGCCTAGCGTGAGCCGGGGTGTTTCAAACTTATGTCACCACACTGTAACTTCATCTTTGATTAGGTTTGTGCCGGCCTTGCTTTCTCTATCTCAGGGTTTTCAGCGTTTCCTATGATCCCAACAGCAGCCGTATGAGTTCTCTAGACCGGATCTCATATTATTCTAACCAGGGACCGGAACATTTCACTCTGCTAACCTTCGCCCCCCAAGATAACCTCAATCCCCAAATTCCAAAACCAAACAAGTGCATCATGCATCTAGGTCATCTTCCACCGAAGAACTGTTTTCAACAACTGTAGAGAGAAATTCTGCGGTCCTCGGATAATCCGAACGTTCCTCTCCACACGACTGAGTGAAGGAATGAAAGTGTGAACGAATTTCTTGCCATTCTTTTCCTATTTTGCCCTCCAGCACCTTGGTGGCATACTGCAGTGGCGTCATGTCTTTTGCATCTCGCACCTCAACATCAGCATCGAATTCAACCAGCATCCGCGCTATCTTCACAAGGCCGTAGATAGCAGCTTGGTGAAGCGGGGTGATACCAGCCTTCCCTTCATGTTAGGATCCACCCTTCCTCAAGCAGCATGCGGACCAGGTCTTCGGTTATCGAATGATCAAAGGAGTCGCGTCCTCCCCCACAGAAATCAAGCACCCAGTGTAATGGTGAATATCCCATACAATCGTCCACTGCGTCAAAGTCAGCACCATTGTCGATCAAGATCCTCGCCGCCCTCAGCTGGCCCGCTCTGGCAACATTGTGGAGCGGTGTTAGTACCCCATCTGTTAGCTATCGACACCCCGTACTGACCACGGAACCAAACTTATGCTACAACCCCCTCTGTATATCCCCGCGTTCGCTGGCAGGCCGCAATAGACGCATAACCAGTATCCTTCAATTCAAAAGGCGAAACGGGAAATGTAAAACCAAGTTAATAGCACCCATAGAACCAAGAAGCAGAAGAACTAAATAAATTCTTAAATTTCAAAAGCCACCCATTTATTTATTATGTAACTAATAAAAAAAGACGCTGTGATATGATAGATAATAAAAGGAAAAAGGATACATGATTTTGGGGCATACATGACTCTAGTGTAACTGTAGGGGTAAGAGAAAAAACAAAGGAGAATAAAAAGAACCGGGGTGGATGGGGCGAAATAGAATGTGTGTATGAGTATACGAGGGTGTATGAGTGTGTGAGGGGTGTTAAGGTAATAAGTAGGTAGGGAAAACCGTCTTGAAACCTTGGGAAGCGTCAACTGCATCTGATCATTGGGGGCGATGGGGGAGGGGGGGTGAAACATGGGGATAATAGTTAGGTCACGGAACATGATAAGCGCTTGGGGAACGGGGTGAATAGGGCGTGGGATGGGGGTTGTGGATACGGTTAGATGCTTGCTGTTACAAGGGAAGGGTTACGGCATGTCATGATCGAAGGTGGGGAGGGGACATCGTGTGCAGTGCTTTGGGGGCAGGAGAAACCTGACTCGTTAAAGTGTGCCGATACGTAACTGCTGGGAGCGAAAATGATAGGGGAAGGGGGAAAAACAGACTCCTGCTTTTTTGATTCAACTACTTTCCAACCTATCCTGACTGAGCCGGGACAGCGGGAGACTCCAACCTGTCCGCTTCTTCTGCAATTGCTCTAGTCAGGGCGTCGCATCCCATCCCACACCGGAACGCTGCATGGCCGACAGTATGGGGTTCATATGGACAGCGTGAACGTTCCGAAAGCGGTGGGGATACCTGTGTGGCGAGTCGCACAAACATAACCGTCATGTCGTTGAGGCCTTTATGACATAGCCTGTGCCGTGGCAAGGTTTATTTGGCGTTTCACTTGCTCACGGGCCCATCTAGCTGTCTCGATTGTGCGAGGTCCAAATTCCCGATTGGTCCGGGTTTCTCTGACCAAATTGGAGACGAAATCATTTCGGAAGAACGCGGCAAATTCGCCGTTGGGGAATGTATCGGCAAGATCACTAGGGAAATTGTTAGCGATGTCGATAAACTCGACAACGTAGAATTCAGAGAACTAACCCAATAACACCCATGCTGGCTCTCAGGAGCCCCTCGCTCCGGTTAGAGTCTTGAGCAATGATGTTTAGGAGTTGGAAGATCGACTCGACGTATGGTTGCAATCCATTGGCTGGGACATTATATTAGCGTGACAAACCAAAGCAGATAGCAAGGCAGATTAAGGTGAACATACCGTTTGGTGTACCCTTGTAGGCAAGGAGAATGCCGCCCCATGCATCCATGATACCCTCCCGAAGGGATACAATGTAATCAAGCATGTCGAACGATACGTCAGGGCTAGCGGTTACGCCGGATGCTTGCTGAAGCACACCAGCAACGACGACCAAATACGTCTCAAAATGCGTGCCAATAGCTTGAGCAATGTCGCCGAAAGTCTCAAGGATGGATGGTTTGAGCTGGTTGCTGAGAGTGGTGCTCTGCGAATTGTCAGTGACTAGTAACCCTGTGCATAAGAGTGGGGTAATCATACCCTCAAGTTATTAAGTAGGTGGTTCATGAATGTATCACAGTAGGGCTGCGCCTTTTCGCCCAATGATCTGGTGATATCGCTAACCAAACCAATTGCCATGGCGCATAGACCAGCCTCTTCCTGGTTACCTAGGGCATTATAGAGGAAGGGAGTGAAGGAATCCATGTATTTGATGAAATCCATCTCCAGGGCGCTGGCTATCGAGCCAATAGTGGCGAAAACAGTATCGGGAACACTCGACTTCGGGGGCACAGTAGACAGAACTTGCAACAGAACGTGCATGATACGGTCAGCTTGAGGCTTAATCTCCCCCTCCAATCGTTGCACGATAGCCTTATGTAAACGTCAGTATTTGATTTTTTTCGAGCACGTACAAGAAAAAGCTTACCAATAGCACGCTAGCCAAGCTAGTCTGCATCTCTTCGAGGGTGATACGGTCTTCAACGCTGACCACCTGTTGTTGCATAGGAACAGTTTGCTCGAGTCTTTGGAGGGTAACGTCCGAGAGAGTGGCAACAATGGGAAGGCTATCATTTGCGGCGTTTGTCACGAAGGAGTTCAAAACCTCGTAAGCAGCAGTTCGTAGTTGGTTATCAGTGTCGTGTCTGGAACCTAGGTTAGCAAAGAAGGCCCAAGATATTAATACATTGACATTGTAAACTTACCTCTCAGTAACCGTGAGTAGGGAGGTGACACTGTCCTGGAAGTGTTTCGAGAGAGGATTGGTCTGAGCACCGGCCTCACCAGCAAATCGCTCCGCAAGGTTCATCAAAGCCCAGCAGCAGGAGCCAGCAATCTTCGGGCTGCTAGCCAAGCCGTGGAACAAACAAGAAATCAGAGGTTGTAGGTGGACCTCTGGATCAATAGACTCGGAGCAATAATCGCAGATACGGCCAAGCGCATAAGCAGCAGAGTCCTTAACCTGAACAACCTTGTCATCCATCATCCCGATCAAAACCGGAAGGGCCTGCTTGATCAATGGATCCAGGGTCTGAACGTCGGGACCATCCATAATGGCACCGAACGAGGATACAGCGGCATCCCGGCAATGCCAATCCTCGCTTCTCAAATTCGCTTCGACAAATGTCAGGACGGGAGGGATCACTTCAGTAGCGACGCACTGGGCATAGAGTTGCAGCGCTTGGTAAGCGGCACGAGAGGTATCATAGTCGTCATCAGCAGCATCCTCATCCTGCTTAGTCATAAGTTGCAGAAGGACGGGAACAACCTCTTTACAGGCTATACGGGCGAAGCTGAAAAATGGGCGGATTTCAGTCGAACCTTCTGCTTGTGCCTGTGAATGAAGTTAGCAAAAACGTGTTGCGCATGTGGAAAGAAGTAAACGCTAGATTGGAATTGCATACAGCAGCATTATCATCTTCAATAGCAATTTCCTCCTCGCAGACCGTACACCAGAACTCAATGGCAAGCTTAGCAACATCCTCCTCCTCACTCTTCATTCCCAAGATTGTCAGGCCGAAAAGCGCCTTCTCCATGTAAAAGCGCATTTTCTCGTAGTAAAGACCCATAATGCGGTTCAGGCAGCCAAAGGCACTGGCCTGTATCCGCATGTCCTCAGCCTGCGTAGCCTCGCAGACAACCTGCATTATGTAATTCCGCTCGCCCTCATTCTCAAAGTTGGACCGCACAAATTCCATCGCATCACCCAAAGCAGTAAGCGCAGCGTTTCGAACATCAGCATTGGGCTCTTCCCGTCGCGCACCCTGGACAACAGCTGTGAGGATGGCATTGGAATGCGCGCTTAGGCTGTCGCGGAGCTCTGGCTCGTCCGATTCGCAAATAAAACCAATTGTTGTCAGTGAGGCCTGCTTCAGATGAGCTGAACCGGTGTTGACATTATTAACTACGGTGTTCATTAACTCGGGCCATTCGTTGCGGGGGAGCTCAATCGCGGCAATAGCGGCAATCAGCTGGGCTGCAGACTGGCCAGCTCTCGCATCGTTGGTGCCCAAAGTCTTCAGCGCAAGCTCCTTGACAGTCTTTTTTATCTCTGGGGTGAGCTGGTGGATCCATCTACCCTGAACCTCTCGCAATCGGTCAAGCTCTCGGAAGGTGAAAGAGTTCTTTAGCGCAATACCGGCAGCAATTCGGACGGTGGGAGCAGCGGACTCATTGGCGAGTTCGCCGGCGAGAGTAGTGAGGTAACCGGCCTATAGAAAAAGCAAAAAAAGGACAGATGGTAAGTAACCAGAAACAAAACGAATGCGCATAAGACTCAAAATGAAACTGGTTGTAGCAAATGGTATTATGAGGCAATAGAAGCCTCGTATTTTTTAAGGCAAAGGGGGGAGAGGGAGGTCATACAAAGTCGACTTCGGCAGCATGCAGCAGCTGCTGTTCGGCCTTTTGACGCGTGGAGGCATCTGCGCAGGATCACACAAACAGCAAGTCAGTCTAATTGAACTAATGAAGTAATTACATTTCTCATTCACGGTAAAAAGGGAAACATACCAGTAGAGAGGGTGCCCGCCAACACCTGATTGACATCCATGGTTGATATAACAGATACTATCCGAGCTTACGCCCACCGTAGTCGCGTGTTTCCGTCACAGAGGGGTTCTGGGCAAGTGGCTGCGGGGGAAGCGGAATTGAGCCAAAAAGGAAGAAGAGCAGCAGGCTGTCAGGAACAGGAGGTCTTGAAGTCCGGGAACTGTGTGTTGCGGCGTCAACAAGGCTTTGTTTTTTTTTGCAGGTAGATTTGCCCCGCCCAGAGAAGGTAGGAGAGGAAAAGGGAAAAAATAAATACCGGGGCAAGAGAGAAGAGAACAAAGCGAGCGGATGAGCAGATGAAGAGGAGAGGGTGGCCAAAAGGTAGACTTGGGTAGAGGGGAAATGTCTATTTTCTATTATTGTAGCCTTTTCCTTTTATCTTTTTTTTTTCCTTCTCCAGGATATAGGGAAGAAGAGGGAGTTGAAGCAGGATGGGGGGAGGTGATGTTTGGAGGAGAGGAACGGATGAGGAAGACTGTGGAGGACACGGATGGCTTGAGCCGCATCCTGATTGGGGAAGAGCGGCTGACTCAGCAGTCGCCGGCAGGAATGCGGTCATGTGATTGGCTGTGGGCTGCCTTAGCGCGAGAACGGAAGGCTTGGCACTGACATCGCCAAACACAACGTCAGCACCAGAACACCCCAAGAACATCTTGTAGTACGGTGAATTATCTAGGTATTCTATTATATAGAAGAAATATACTATACGTCAGATGTATCTAAATACATGTACATTTGTGTTCTTGGTTGAATAACCCCTGTGTTGGTGGTTTCCCAGGCAGTTGCCTATTTTCATGTTCTGCGTCTATCAGCCCTACATCTGGCAACACGGACTGAACTCCAATGCAGCCTCCTATTTGTGTGGTGCGGTCCACTACTATTACGTCGCCAATTATCATCCCCCCTACGGAACGCCAACGAATTCTCACCCAACGAACTAGAAGCCTAATCAGGTGCACATCACTCATGCCATTCACTTAATCACCTTCACTCAATTTCCTTACTCCGACATAACCTCATCCCGACCTCCCATCTCCTCCATTTCTTCCCCCTCCTCCTCCTCCCCTCCTCCCCCAGAACTATCAAGATCAAACACTGAATACCTCTTCCCATCCGCATACATGACACACACTACCCTCCTCCCTTTCCTCCCATTCACCTGCAGCTCTACCGGCTCCATATCCCCCCTTTGCTGCGGGAAGATATGCCGTACAAACTCAGCATGCTGCTCCGGGTCCTCCAGGTAAAGCTGCGTGATGTGTTCCGCTGGCATCGATGATGTTGACGTGGTAGCAGAAGTCCCTGCCCTATCGCCAATTCTGACGTAGCTGGGATAGAATGAGGCGTCAGGGGCCGGGATGTAGGGGAAGCTGATGAGGCGGTGGCTGCTGTCTTCAGACAGTAGGAGCATGATTGTACCGTCCTCAACGAACTTCATTTGGGTGATGTCTCCCTTCTGGAGGTTGATTGTTGCGTGAAAGATGGCTTTGGTGGAGCTGACCCCGTTGAGGGTCTCAAGGATGACTCGGTAGATACGTACTGGAAAACCTAGGTATTAGTAAAAAAGGTCATAGGCTGCATTACGCAGTGGTACTAGGCACTTACCCATGCACGAGGAATTTTTCAGTTTAGTCGCGATGTATACTGATGGGTATGTAGAATCCTCAAAGGGCTAATCAATGCCCAACATTAGTCAGTTAGGAGTAAATTCAGAACCCGGAATAATCAGTTCAACTTACCCCAAAATTCATCGTCATGTCTAGAACTTCAGTGCTACAATCAGGATCAAGGCTCAGCGGGGACCTGTGCAAAATGCCTCTCCGCTGTGTTTCCGCAATTTGCCTGAACACCTTCTCACTCTGCAACCCAAGGCGCGAAGTTAAATCACCAAGCAGCGGCATATCGATTTTGTCTGTTGCTTTCTTCTGTTTCTGCTGCTGGAGCAATTTTTTATACGTTTCATAAAAAGAGCTGTCCTGGCCTGCCGGCTCCCACCGGTCAGGGGACGATTGTATGGGGGCGGGCTGGATAAAATCCTGCAAAGCGCTTCGAGTCATCGCCCCTTGGATGTAGCTTAGCGTTTGACCATGGTCGAGCAAATCACTCTTCTCAGTAAGCTCTTCATAAGTTGTGCCTAGGGGATCCGTGGTTTGTAAGTCGACCTCATGTTTCAGCCATTTAGAAAAGGCGTCAAATTCGCGGATTTCACGGCCGCTGTGTATTAGGACTTTGTGAGATAGCAAGTTCAGACAATCAACAGTGTCCTGGCATTTCTCAAGATCCGTAGTCTCTAATCCCAAGATCGGGCTAAGCTTGTGGAATTTGGACAGTCCTATTAGCCGACTTAGTAAAACACCGCATCTTTCCAGTGCCGGAAGTAGGCATTCGTGTGTCAGCCGTCTCAGCGCCTCGTAGCCCGAAGTAACCGCTTTTTCCCAACGTTTATGGCCCTAAATATAAAAATTAGCAACTGTATCGTAGCACGTACGCGTAGTTTAGCATTATTGTTTGCCAAAGAACATACCCTATCACCAAGGATATCAACCAAGAATTCCTTTAGTGGTGGGAAACAGTCTCCCGTCACAAGCAGGTGGTAGGCTGCAGTCACAAAATCACATGCGCATTTATCCTGCAAATCCTCAGTCACGTTTCTAATATATCGTCCCGGCAAGTCTTGGGCATTTTTCCACTCGAGTTGGATCTGAATCTGCACTTGCTTGATATACCGCAACAAATTCTGTAGCTGTGTGATTTTCGACGCTAAGAGAGACAGGTATCGTCCAGATCTCGTAATAAACCGCAGATCGAGTGTGACAAGACGCATCCCATTCTCCGTTGAAAACAGGAGCGCATGGGTCGAGCTGATTGGATGGGACGAGTGAAGTAACAATTTGCGATCATTCGAGCTACCTCCAAGGGAGCTGCCAACGTGGAAAGAGCCAATATCAAAGCAGTCAAAAATACGTAGATGGATAGTCCCATCGTCGAATCCTGCTAGTAAGACGTCGACAAAATCACTGGTGTTTTTGTTAGAAGCATGAAAGATCGAATCAATCGATGCCCGCGAGCCAAAGACGTCGTCGCTGTAAAGAGCACGTCAGTATGTTGTTTTTAAGCAGACATCAAGTCAGTAATGCCGAAGAAGGCTGCTCACTCATTTCCTGTCGACGGCAACGTGCTCAACTTCGGCAGCGACCGCTCCATATCCAACATAGCCAACTCTCGCGGCAAATCCGCTTTCAATTGCGCAATTTTCGACAACTGCATCTCCGTAGACAGCAAGTTATCAACAGTAAGTCTTCCATCGGCGTCTTGGAGACTTTTCAACGCGCTTTTGCCGTCGGTGAAATTCATGCCCCAGCCCAGACAGGAGACGCATGCCACTGGTCCGGCTGTCGATGAGGGAGATGATGCTAGTGCTACTGTAGCTGAAGGGGATGCCAGTGAAGGACCACATGATAGTTGATGCACCGTCTTGCCACTGTACGCGCTCAAAATGCGAATGATATTGTCTGAGCAGACGATAGCGAGGAGATGGCCTGGATGAACATGTCAGAATTTGAATCATGCTAAAAAAGATTGTATATCGAGGATGTAAGATGGGCGTTTGAATCTCAGATTCCAAGGAAAGTAGAGAGAAGAAATAATAAAGTAATATCAGTAAAATCCAAATGAATAATAATAGCCTTACCTGTCCCCTTCCACTTAACTTTCCTCACTTCCCCCTCCTCACCACCGCGTCCACCCTCCCCATAAACACCCCCAAATACCCTCTGCCCATTCAACCGATAAACGTCCACTCGTTCATCAACACTAGTCAATGCTACAAGGTCCATAGTCGGACAATACGTCATCGACCCTGGCTTGCATTTTGACGCGAGTGTTTTCTCGGCTACAGAGGCCAGCTGGGGGGGATGCGGGGGATCCATCCTGGTTTTACCCAGCTCAAATAATAGGCGCAATGGATATAGCACTAGAGACACAAAAGAAATATGACTATTGCAATAAGGACTGCATATCCTTAGCCTTCGCGCGTCTTATTGTTACGCTTTTCGTGAGTGAGAGCCCCTACGAGATGGGGAAAGAGTGGCGCGAGTGCTGTGCCAGTGAAGGTGGACAAGATGAGGGTTTTACATGCAGAAAATTGATATACGCGGTGAAAGAAAGGCTTTATGATGGACAATGCGACAATTTGTAGGGTGAGCAATCGTCGCGTTGTTGGGTGGCTTTGAGTTGGGGTGATGCGTCGAATGGAATTTTTTTTTATGTTCTATCCCTCAAATCACATCAGGCGTGAATTTATATATCACCGCCGAGAACAGCAATTGGCCAACCGTTAGCTACAATATCGAAAAATAAACAAGAAGAGCGTTGCCTTGACATGTGTATTTAGACGCGAGGATTTATTTCAGTTCTCTCTCTACGTATTATTTCGAGTTATGTGAGGGTATATATTTTTCAAAACCAGACTTTGTCTGAGAAGTCGCAGGGGAAATTCATCAAAATTGAAAGAAATGTCAAAATACCATTCAGGCCCGTAAAACCACGCCAAATCCCTTATCATGTCCAGATTAAAATATTAACAGAATATTCCATATTATATACATAAGCGGCTATGAAAACGTGTTTCCCCGCATGTGCCTATCATCGATACGTGCAAACCAAGGTATGTACATGTACATGTACCTGGTAACTAGCACCCATCCTCATCTGCGTAATCTGATAACGCCATCCAAGACAACAGTAAAGCTAGGCAGAATGCGGCAAAAGAACTATCCAAAAGAACATGCTAAAACTCATATGCAGTAAAGCAAGTAAACAGTAATGAAAAGAGAAAACCATTGCTCGCTATGGACATCATCAAGGGGTATAGCTGTTGTTGAAAATTGAAAAATAAAAAAACAATACGCGAAACAATACGCTTGTTAAAAAGGAAGTTCCTATTCAACTCCAGTGTGTCATTCGAGCGGGTACATCGCCCAAAGATACGTCTGCTCGGGTTAGAAACTTTTCACAGCGTTATCCTCGATCATGTTGCCCAGGTAGCTCAGCTCCTCCATCAGCTCTTGCATCGTGGACTCGACGTAAATGCTCGGATGACGCTGTTCACTACCACAGCCACGACTTATGACGCCTTCACTCTTTTTTCTTAGCTGGTCCTGGTAATTCCCAGGCTTTGCACGGGGTGTTGGGAGGTCAGAGTTATCGTCAATCATGAACGGGCTGCTGTTTGGAGCGTAGTTATTATGCTTTAGAATTAGGTTTGTCCAAGACGGAGTCTTGGAGTATTTATCATTGCTTTTTTGACTCGAATAGATGCCTTTCTGAGTCGTAGGCCGCCAATGGGTGTCTTCTTGGCTGGGAGTTTTTGAAATACAGAGGGTGGATATTTCGAGATTTTCAGGGCAGTAATTGGACGTATTAGGTGGCTGCGGATTATCATCATGTATATATATGTTCGATTGAGAGGACGTGGTGGGAATTGCATCGAAGAGTGATGCGTTGGGTGCAGTTGGATCTTCAAGCATAAGTTCAAATCCCTGCTCACTGTCTTCGTTGGAGGCGACGGATAATGTACTGTCGTTATTAAAAGTTGATGAAGATGTCATGGAGGAGGGCGACATATCCTCTGTATCTGTGCTGCATTCGGAGAAGTGGCTACCGCCCGGATGCAGGAAGGAATCTCGGGAGTAAGAATCAGCGGGAGATTCAGCTGTGAAGTCGGAGAAATGACTCTGAAGATATTCTTCTTCGGTAGGTATAGAGTGAGCTTCATCTAGTGCGCACATTTCCGCCTCGAGAACAGAAGACGGGCTGTTCGGAAGGGTGGGTAAACGCTTTCTGTGGAGATCCACTTGAGTTGACAATCCTTGAGCAGTAGAGACATCACTTGGCCCCTGCGGAGGAATAACCTTCGGTGTGTTTTGTTGAGAGACAGAATCTTGATATGCATTGAGCTGAATGTAATAAGGCCGCACAGTTTCCCCAGAGTCAAGCCTATGGGCCAATGGGTCATCAGCGGTCCAAGTTGCTTTCAGCGGCGATAAATTCGGACTCTCGCCTGAACGATGACGACTCGAATATTCGTTGGATCTGTAACCATTGGCGACAGGTAAAGTTTCACACTGCGGTAATGGTTTGTCAGGGTGGTCGGCATGGTCCCATTTGGGCGATGAGCTGCTGGAACTGCCACTTGATTTAGATCCCGACCCTGGTACCTTCAAAGTAAGGCCTTTCCCTCCTTTATTGTGAACACGACCCCTGTTTTCACCATTTCCATTGAACCGTGGAGAGGCAAAGTGCATGATTGCCGACCGTAGTGAATGAGCCATTGGCGAAGGGTTAATTGCGCTTTTTATGTCAATGGATAGCTTGCTCCCGACATGAAATTTTCGACGTGCCGCAAGGGCACGTGGATGGGAAACGCTTCTTCCATTGATAGGTGATAGAGAAGAGCTGGAGGAGATAGGGGAAGTTAGGGCGTGGTCGTTGGGCATAAGCATTGCTGGTGATGTAGTAAGGCGTGGTAGAACGGGCCGGGGTGGAGCTCTTGGGTTCATATATTTGTCCTCCGGGTTCATGGTTTCATGGCTGGATCTTTGAGGGGCAGGGGAAGCGTCGCGGCTACGATGGTGATCCGACGAGGGTAAATTTATGGGAACGTTGAGAACGTTCAGAGGTTGTCCGGGAAGAAAAGGGCAGGATGTGGTCACCGGCTCCGCTTCGTTGAAAAAGTCAACTTCATTGTCAAGTTGGTACTATAATTGCAAGTTAGTCTTTGTAGTACTGGATTGTAAAGATGCTGCAGGATCCTCACATAATACCAATATGTCCCGCCCATCCGTAGGCCACCATCCCTCCCTGGAGGCGGCGAATTTGTTTCGCCGTCGCATATGATATTGGTAAAAGTATGGCACCCTTTCCAATGACCTCTGCCAATGCGACTATCCCTTTCCATCGGATATGCCTTGCTGAAATTGTCCCATGATCCAAGGAGCTTGACGGTTCTTGCGTTTGGTGGGGTACGACTATGTCTGTCAGTCATAGTCTAATTGAAGCACGGGATCATATCGATCTTACACAAGGAATGTCATCAAAGTAGTGGATGAGGTACTCATGACTGCGGCAGAGCTACACAGAGGGGAGGTACCAAAAAGAACGAACGGAGCCCGTCGGAAAGCGGTTTGAATGCTGTAAAAAATGAGAGTAACCTGGATCCTGCCAGGAAAAGCGTCTCGAGTCCTCGATGTAGCTCCGCTTTCACCCCTGAAGGCCTATAAATCGATCGAACTGAACGAGAGTATATTGGCCGGCCAACTCCCGAAAACTGCGCTTTTCACAGCACGGCGATTTTCTTATATAGATAGATGCCTCAGTAGACCCAAGGCAGCCAGGACACAACCCGATCTAAATCAGGAAGCCATGGATATCACTGTCAAATCGATGTTATTTTTGGCATCTGGTTTCAGGTTTCTAACGTGCTTCAGATGAGTTCTGGAATAGATTAACCGACGGACATTTAAGCTAGAGGAGGTCCAATGATCTGGGGAAACGCTCAAGGTTCGTATGGGGATGAGAATATGCAGGGGCGAGTTCCCGGCGCTTGCTGAAGGAGCAAGTGAGAAGAGACATTCAAGTTGAGTTCAAACAACAGCGGGAGATGGGGCGATATTTGAAGTAAACGCTTCCCAACAGAATGGTGGGCGACTGTTGAAACCAAGCACCAGCAAGCAGGCACAAACCATGCCAAAAAACTGGGGAAAATCGCCATAACTGGCGAGACATGATAGGAAATATTTTAGGTGCTGTGGCTTTGGTGGCACTATGAGAACGAGTGTCTTCACTGGCCAGCTTGAAAAAAATAAAGCGAAATCTGAAGATCTGGAGCGGGTCCGGGCATTGTTACTAGTGCCAGAGCGAGTTGGGCGACGGGGTAAACACGAGGTCTGAGCAAGACGCTGCGCAGACCGCCTTTGGCCCTGAGCTCAGTCAAGGGGTGATGGATCGAGCATGGATAATGCGTCACTTGTTCATTGGTTGAAGTTTTATTATTCTTCGTCCTTGTCCTGGCCCCTGGGCCAGCGTCTTTGCAAGGGGGGCAGGATGTTGCTGGATGCTATCATGGATTGATGACTGTGGCTTCCAACAATGCCCAAGATTCGGTTCCCCCGTTGCGAGCCCGCGCCCACGCCCACGCCCACGTCCATGTCCATGTGGCGCTGCGGGATCCGTGATCCGGCCAATGTAGGCCCCTGCTTAGACGAGGTGTTGGGGGCGGGTTTGACAGTTTGCGGATTTCGTGGTTCCAACGAGCGTCGACCTATCAATTGACGAATTGACGGCCAGAGATTGCAGCGCCGAGCACGACCGAAATAGAAGTTTCATAACAACTCATCGATATGCGCCTGTTTCAAACAGATAGAGGCCATAGCTATTTTTGTTCCAGTTGCAGATATGAAGACATTGCAGCCGATTATTCGGTAGTTGAGGTATAAACAAAACAACATAGCATCATTCTCCGTGTGCACGCGACAAGGGACAGATTATTCTTCTCCAGAGCGCATCCGCCGATCTCGCGTCATGTCAATGCCGCAAGATTCTGGCACTTTAGCTCCGCGATCGCTGCAGGCTTCGTCCATGGTAATATTCGGCCCAGCATATCCAGCAAAAAGTTTGCTTTCAGGTCCACTGCTTGGCATCTTCAGCCAGTCAATAGTCAGCCAAAGTCAGCTGCGCAGTCCCAACCAGCGAAATACCAAATACCAAGCAAATCAGCGCACGGTATTTGGTCTTCAGGGTTTCTCCAGGATGGGCCACGAAATTTCCTGATGCCCGGCCCCTATTGGGCCACCCAGGGCCTAGTTGAAGGTAGCGAGGTACGAGGCTGATTAGTGTGCAGTAGTTTGGGGCCCAGGACCTTGAGCAGATCTGTTTTCATTTTCGGATAGCAGCATCAATAATATCTTGAGAAACCTGTCGCGAAGTTTTGATGTTCTGCTGTTTTTGGACGTGTCGTGGTCGGGGATAACCTGGTCCGTGTCTGCCGAGGCTAAGAGTCGTCGGACATGGACGACGCGACTTCAGACGGACGACCATTTGGGAATAATACTTTTATTCTCCATCTATTATCATTGACCGATGATTTTATGGAAATCGGCGATTGACGCTTTCAGCCCGCCATGTCGCCTACGGATATATCAAGTCATCCACCTATCTGTCCCCTCTCAGGTCATTTTCATTTCTTCAATTCCCCAATATGGTAATAATCAGATATCGGGGCGGGTTGCCACTAGCAGTGACCCATCCTTTCACTCCACTCCACGGCCACGGCCACGGCGGCTGACCCTGGAGTCAGCGAAGGGGTATCTTGGTAATTCCATTCCTCAGCTCCCAAAGTCTTCACTCAAAGAGCTCAGCTACGGGTTTCGACTTGCACAAAGTTGTGTGTATAAGTGGGACATAGTCCAGGGAAGAATCAATAGTGAGACGATACTGTCTATTTCCAGACCAGGATACTTGGTCGCCGAGCACACAACATCCCATTGTGCCATTACGTAGTCTCCGGAAGCTCCGTCTTTTCTTCAATTGATACAGCGGGACTACGGGGAATAATCAAGATACCCTGGTCTCTAGACCTTTCTAATTTGCTATATTATTCCTGTTTAGCTTTGCAATTTGTCCAATGCGGAGCTCGGGGAGCAGCGTTACCAAAGACGCGGAATCATGGGTTTTCTATCATCATCGACGGAGCTTCAGACTATTTTGACCAGGGTGCATCTGAATAATACATGGACATGTATAATAATACCTGGGCAACGAGGGCTGTACTGCGTAATGCGGTGTCCCAGATGCCCGGATCACAAACCCTGCTGCATATCATTACCCGAAGACGATATCGCTGCGCCCCAGCAATTCAGAATTGCGGGGAAAGGTAGAAATTGACCTATACACCTGATATGTACTACTGGATTAGCTCATTCAGTAGTGATATGTCTTCGTATCGTGTTTCTGTTTAGTCAATTTATATCTTGCAAGCTCCTGTCAAATTGGTGGTAGTCAATGTCTTGTTCATTGATTACAAATGCAAGGTTACATTCGTTCGCTGTGCTGGGCGGCTTTTAAACAGGTCTTCGAAGAAGATGTTCATTTACTTCTGCTAAATAAAGTCTGAAAGACAGACGAGGACCCTATAAATAGAAGCTGTATGTGACACTTTTTTCCTGTGTGCCTTGCCGAGCGGGGCTAAAAGACGACATTAAACGAATAAAAGTATGTCTATGAAGACAGGAGAAAAAAAAAGGAATCTGGCCCTGGGATGTGGCGCGCAGAATTCCGAATGCGAATGCGAAAAGGAACTCAGCGGTGCAGGAGCAGAAAATACTAGAAATCTGGCAATGCGGACTTTACAGGAAGAAGAAGGAGAAGGAGAAGGGAAATTCACGAATCAAGGGCAGCAGGATTGATGGAAACCGAAATGAAATCATTTAACCGCCGCGTTGGAAATGTTCTTCCGGTCAAATCTCTTATCAATTCCCCCTAGCATAATTTTCATGAGCGTCTCCACTGAGAATTGGTTCCCGCTCCACGGAGCGGTATCGACAATATCCCTTACACCTTGCTCCTTGTGCAGCACATCGTCCAGCTCCTGCAACCATTGTGTAGCTTTTGCATCGTTTCCAACTTGCACGAATTGAATGCCAACCTGCCAAGGCTGCGCATTACATTTGTCAAGCCGTTTCGCTACGTTGATCACGACGGACTCAACATCATCAGTGGGACTGCCATCGGTAATGACTATGATGTTGAGTGGTTTGACTGTCGGTACCGCGGCATTTCCGTTAAGCCTCGCCTTTGACATCGATTCGACCCGTCTCATGTATGGATCGAGGATATCATAGAGACGACGTCCCACCGGAGTTACATCTCCCGGTATAACGGTTTGAAACAATTCGTGAACGCCCATGGCAGTGGCGATTTTGGTGAATGCTCCAGTCTCCATATTCTGGATGTTGCGATGGTGCAAAAAGCACACGTCGAAACCGTCTGCGTCATAGTCAGCGCATATTGGGGCTATAGCTGCAATTGCATTTTCTGTGTCGCTCCATCTCCTGCCCGCCATGCTCCCGCTGTCGTCGATGAGTAGGAGGATGTCGAATAGAGCAAGAAAGGTGTACGGTGAGTTGCAGTCATTGACAGCGACCGTGTAAGCTGGTGGCTGGTCATCACGTGACGAATTTCGTGGTGAGAATATGGAGGAGGTGATGGATTCTTGCTCTTTTTCCAGCTTGTTTTTCATCCTCGTTCCCAGAGAAGAGAGGGAGCGCATAAAGTCGGGCATTATTGTCGAATGAGTCTCGTGGTGATCTGCTTGGACGTTGAGGACCGGGACTTGAAGAGGCCAAAGAAGGGCAGTAGAGCTATGGCTTATTGTACAGAGAGTAGAAGTTCAAGTCCTCCAGTGTTTTTTGGCCTCTTTTTCAGTCGAAGTGACTAGTACTACTGCTATTAGTAGGGCTGCTTCGATTTCGATGCGAAGGAGAATTATGTTTGAGTGTAGGCGTTGAGTAAGAAGGTAAAGAAACAAAGAATTCCAACAGCGAGAAACGTTCTATCTTATAGCCATGATATTTCTTTGTGAAGTCTAACATCCAACAATCGGTAGATTTCCCCTGAACATGAACAATGCCAGGCTGACTCCCCTTTGATATTGTTGGGGTTATGCCACGGCAGCCCTAGTCACGTGCCCCACACACCTTCATTAGTTTCCCACAACCTAGCTAGCTTACACCAATCAACAACGTTCACCTTATGAGATATCAACATATTAGGTAATCAACTCTGCTTGCCGTGATTGGCCCGGACACAGCCATCCCAGACTGCCTCGCTGCGGGCTGTGCCTAGTCGGAACAATCAATCCTCTTGAAGTTGGAACAGTCTTTATCCCATGTTTCTGCACAAACCACATTAAGCTGCATTGATCAATGTATGCAAATAATGTTTGCTGAAAGCCCCGTACGGCGGAATCTAGTCACTCACATGCTCCTTTCCCCATGCAGGGTCCAGTAGCAGTGCCCCGCGCCAATTGGGACTGGTGAGAGCTTAATCAACCTTCACCATGGCCTACATTATGCAGCAAGCCTATTCCCAAAGTCTGGACTGCTCGGAACTCTCCCGAGGTGGACAGTAAAGCTTTTGGATGATATTTTCCCCTCTCGTTGTGATCGGGGCGTATAGGCAGTTCTGACTCTGCCCCGCGGGTGCGCGTTGAACTGCCCCACCCCCTCGTTGAATCCGGGAAGACGCATGATTCAATGCCATAGGCTTTCCCTGTCTATGGAAAAAATGCTTCTCAGGCGGACCGGTTCTGCGACTGCCCGATCTATCGGTATTATAGTAATGATTCAGCTTTGACTGCTACATGCAGTGCTCGAATTCCCGCTGATGAGCTCCTAGTCTTATACCCCATCCTTGTGAGCTCAGTGTCTAAAACTGAGGACTTTGTGACTTGGTTGCCTCGAACATAATTTTTCTATTCCACAGAACCTCCCAGATCCCTAACCCATTAAAGTGGAACATCTTGAATTCCAGCAAAATCGAATTGCGGATGACTTTTGATGGGAGCGCGGGAGTAGCGTATCTCTTGCTAAATTGTTGAAATGTCCGATTCTTTGTCAATATAACCCAACCCCTTCCCTTTAGTTCCTTCATATATAAGGTGTGAAGCGTGTTTGCATCAGGGACATTCCTACCTCGCCTGTAGGCTCGTGAACATAACACCCGGCGAGGACGAGCATGTTTTATATAGCAGACATTGATGAACATCTGCAAATTTCGATGTCCTTCGCGTTTATTCATTTCTGCTTGGGTACATTCTTATAGGTGGTGGATCCCGGGATACCGTTGATGTCTATCTTCGAAACCTACCATCTTCCAGAGCCAGAATGCCGGCAGATATAGCTCAGTTTACCGAAGACCACAGGGAGTTGCAGGGTGGAATAATAAGTGCTCTTTTTGTTTTTCAATCGTATATGTCCAGTGCACAATGACTAATATTCTATTTGGGTTAGCAACGGTTTCGTTTAGCACAGAACTCTGCACGAATTTTAATATGAGCAGACCAAACAAAAGGTTAAAAAAGCAACAGAGAAGAAAAGGATAAATTGAAGCTGCACCACAGCAGTTGCTTAGATAAGAAAAAGAAGGACGTACTGTGTTTCACCCAAAGTATTTGGGGCTTAAGTCGATAAATAAGTTTTCTATTTTCATGGACAGTTGCTTTTATACCAGCCAGAATTTTGTCTCGTGGGCAGAATACTTCCCCATCCGAAAAGATACAGGGTGGCACTCAACAGTGTCAGTGCCCACTTCCACGGCCTGCATCAAGAAATGAGTTGCGAGGAAGTTAGATGCAGTCTTGAGGACAGAAATGATATCGCCCTCAAATCTACTGCAGTTGCACCATTGGGGGACTTAACTTTGTAGAGGAAACACTGTAAGAAGTTTTCTACTACAAACGATGGCCGTGTGCTGACCAAGATCTAACATTGCAAGGGCTGCTGTCCGGACGCGACTTGGCGGCGGATTTTTCACCTCCATATATCGCAAACGTCAGAGAGATAGCGATATTTTCTTCTTCTTTATGGCAAAGACTGTTCTAAAGGAGCAGAACTAACATTGCTGTTGATGTAGCAAGCTCACAAGCTATGGCCATGACACCTCGGTAAAGTTCGGCGATCTTCAGCGGGAGAGAAAGTAGGCACAAGCAGTTTTGCGAGTGTAAGTGGATCGGGCTCTGGGGATGATGAGCATCGTGAGTCTTGACAGCAGAAGGAACAGCGCCAATTTGGCGCCGGTTTTCTTCTAACGCGGAGAAATCTCTCTTCTGAGCTTTAAATTGGGCAGCTTCCAAGCACCGGCCCCACGCTCCACGCTCCACGCTCCACATCGTCTTGCAAACTGTCGTGCGTTTTTGGCAGCTTGGGGAAAAAGGGAGATGTGGTTCTTTATCTGCCTGCCGCTCGCACCCTTCATTTCGATGTCAAAAGCAGGTTAGAGAAACATGATGAGCTGCTGCGGAACTTGTGCAGGGTGCAGAGGCTCTGGTATTATCAAACACCCAATTTTTCGTATACAGATGACATGAGTCTTTTGTCCTTTTTAAGTTTGAGCATTCTCATGATTCTTTTCAACCGAATTCCTGGAATTGCGTTGGGAGATGAAGCCCTTTGGAGACCCGCCACCTGGGATTGATCTCAGCGTGAACCGCACACGGACAAACAACGCCGCAGTCGCGACGACGTATGGTCTAGCTGTGATCGCCGTTGCTTTGCGCTTTTATACAAGAATGAGAATGCAGCATGTGGCGATCAAGGCGGATGATTGGGTAATTTTGGTTTCACTTGTAAGTCATCAGCTATATTCAATTGACCTTAAAAGGGTGCTGCTAACATCCGTTTACTAGCTGTCGGTAACATTGAATTTCCTCGCAGCTATAAAAGGTTAGGGCTACCTTCATCAAAAAGAGGCCGAATCCAATTTCCTGTTCAGAAACTAACCGATTGGTTGCAGGCGGATATCATGGCCTTGGAAGACATGTGTGGGCTGTTCCTTTGGGTGAGGTGATGGTGTTGATCGAGGTTAGTGCCGATATGAAGCTATTAACGATGTACTGAGCCTGCTAACGATCCTGACACTCTGTAAGATTCTCTTCGCATACATGCTTATTTATATCGTTACCGTCCCACTTATCAAATTTTCGATACTGCTCTTTTACCGTCGCCTATTTGGGATGAACAAGGCGATATGGATCTGCTTCTTTCTGTCGGCTGGTTACTGGATTTCTTGCACCATCGCCCTTGTCGCTTGCTGCAGACCACCGTCCTATTTCTGGACACAAATCGTTGATCAAAGCGCGGGACGGTGTGTTTTTGACCCTTACACGTTTTACATTGGGAATGCTGGAGCCAATGTCATCACGGATGCCCTGATTTTCCTAATCCCAATTCCATTAATTTGGAAACTCCGAATGCGCACTGGGAGAAAGCTGATAGTATGCGGTATATTTCTGCTGGGTGGATTGTGGGTGATACCAAAAATGGCCACATATCATTCAGATGCAAAAACTAACCGCCCTCTGACTGTTTTAGTGTTTGCGTAGTTAGTATCGTTCGGATACATTTGATGACCTCGCTCGCGAGGTCTATCGACATCACGTATATATTAAGTGACGTTTTCATTTGGTCCACCGTCGAACCCTGCATCGGCATTGTTTGCGCATGCCTTCCATCCTTACAGCCTCTTTTTCAATGCATTATTCGAACGGTGTTTGGATCGAGCATCGGGAACATATTTGCTACTTCGCGCAACTTTTCGTCTGATTTCGTGCGGCCGCGAGAGGACGATAATGATGAAAAGAAGGTCACTTTCAAACTAAAAAGGGGGAAAGACGAACACGAACCGAAAAGAAAAGTTGCGCGGGTACGGTTCCGGCCATCTGATGATACAGCCGTGCTCACAACAACGTCGGAGCATGTTGAGATGGATGATTTGAGGATAGATGACTCCGGTGACTGCGATGATGGGAACAATACTGATTTTACGTCTCCAATGTCTATCAGAGTGAAGATGGACTTTGACTGGAGGGAAGACCACCACCAATAGTACCATATTAGGTTTTAAATGAAATGAATGGGATGATACAACATGTTTTCTTTTCAATATTTCATACCCAGCATGACAAAATCACAAGCGCTTTTGACTTCTGCAAATTTGGTTAGCGTCTCTTTCACCTACCCCTGTCACCAAAAAGGTCGGAAAGTAACGGGGTACTGGGTTCGCTGCCATTACTCTTATGATGTAATCTCCTCCCTTCTGTCAGGATGCTGCCGTAAGCTCATCATTCAAGGAAACTAGAAGGAAGGTTTCAAATGGTTTCAGTTGGCAGAATAGGTGGTCAATGCAGAGTGTGTTGAGTAGAAAGAAAAGTAATATCTGTTAAACTCATGTTGCCATGAATGATTGGCCAAGTATTAACATCAATGCATCCGCATCAATGTCTTGACTGAGTTCATGAGCGTACATTATTTCCGTAGCGCCAAGAAACCTTTTATAGCACCCTGAATTTGCACTTGCCTCTGTAGCCGTCAGATAATAAAAATTGAGGCCTTAGCTCAGGTTAGTCTCGGTTTTTAAGCCAGTCTCTTGGCTTTCTATGTCAAAACGTTATCTTCTAGTCGTTGTATTCCAGAGGCTGGAAACACTATGCACTCCCAGACGAGAAGAGCCATTGAGATAATTTTGGGGGGATAACCCGGACCCTAGATAGACTAAATTGCAATGTTTAAAGAGTGTCCCTTTACACTAGTACTTGCCATGGATGGCATTGAGGATACCGGTAGCCTTCAAGTTCCTCACTTCCAGAACTGGGGGTTTGCATCAAGAATGATTTTCTGCGGGCCCTTGGTCCATACTACTGTACAAATTGATGCTGCTCGTAAGATACAGTTTTCTGAGGCCAATTCGATAAGAGTGTACAAGACAACCGTTTCAACCCCTGTATTCGCTGGCATAGGAAGAATGCAATAATGGGGACCAAGCGTGCTGCCAGCTTTAAGTTGATATTGCGGCTCATACAGGGCAATGGCCGCACTGTGCTGAGTCATTTGGATTCAGTCATGTGATATTTCCTTGCCCTAGATTCCTCCAGCTTGACAGGTCGCGCTAAGGTTATTCCTAACCTCACTCCTCAAACATCGATTTCAGAGCGCGCAATTAGGATTCACTATTAATGGATCCAGTCTTTCTGTCACGTCCAGCAAATTTCTTTCCTATTATACATAAGTATTATCATTTATTTGCGTACAAGAGAGACCGGCCCCTGGAAATACTTCCGTGCGAATAAGAAATAATGCGCCGTGGAAAAGAGCACTATCGCACCTATCAAAAGGCTGCTATAATTCATCGACTTGGAATTGACGGACCTGTAAGTCGGAAAGCAAGAAGCTACAAGGGAAATCATGACGAACAAAATTGCAACGAGCTCCACAGTGGTAGCCCATCTGCCGAGATTCCAACGACCCGGTGGGAGTGGTTGACCCCGTACGCGCCTGAGCCACAGGCAACTTAACGAAATCAAGTACGCGGCAAGGAATGTTCCATTGCACGCCGACAAGATAGCGGTGCCTGCAACCGAGGACCCAAGACTGATAAGTGACAGGATTGACACAATGCCAAACGTGGCATAGATAGCGTTGAGTGGGACAACAAAGCGGGTATCGACCTGCATGCGTCAAAGATAGTTAGCTTGGGAAGCTGATGAATTTTGCAAGACCAAAGCAAAGGATCTTACTTTGGAAAGGAAGGCCGAAAATGGCAAACCGCCATCTCGAGCAAAGGCATAAAGCATCCGCGATGTCGTCGTAACGTTACTGATCGTTGAGGCGAGAAGGAGGATCATCATGACAGAAAAAACGCCGGTTGCTGCCCCAACAGACCCACTGATCTTATAGAATATGTATACGAAAGGGTATACACCTTCCGTTCTTAGGAACTCATCGACGTCTGGCATACAAAACGTATAGAACACAAGCGCTATGAAGCCCGTGGCGCTGTTGAGGATATACGTCCATACTATTCCCCGTGGCAGAACGCGCGACGCGTCTTTTATTTCCTCGGCTGCAGTTCACACATTTAGCCTTAGTTAGACAACGATGGAGGGGAAGCCTACCCAGATGCAACGCGCCATCGATCCCTAAAGCGAATGTCAATTCTCTATTTCAGAAACGTTGATATCAGGAAGGTTCTTACCCAACATAGCGAACAATGGAGAAGTCATCCCTACAATACAGGCTAAGCCTATGTTTCCCCAGTTCCCATTGTCCTGAAAATCGGTGAATATCTCGGGAGCAGTACGTTTTGGTGCTAGTAGCCAAAGAGGGATAATAAACAGGAGGAAGGCGAAGCAGTGCAAGATCAGAATCATTCCCTCAAAAAGTGACAACCTTTGCGCGAGAAAAGTGTTGAAAAGAATCGCAACAAGGGCTGTAAGTATTGTGATAAGAACGATAAGCCAGGGCTCAACGTGAAGATGATCTGCGTCCATATGGTATATATTTATAACCGAAACGATCATGGAGCTCATCGTCGATGCGGTGCTTGCCATTGATGTTTGCCAGCTCAAAACAGCCAGCCAGCCGGTGATATAACTTAAAATCTTTTGACAATTCGGTGGAGCAAATTCCGAGACCCAATGGTAGTGTCCACCTGCACTTGGAGCCCTAAAATTGGCAAACATTAGATCGAGGCTAATTAGCAATACCTAACATTTGGGAGGCATCTTACATTGATGCCATCTCGGCCAGTGTTAAACTGACAGCACCGCAGCCAATTGCTACGGCGATATATGTGTATATCATTCCGGCAGGGCCCCCGTTGATTAAGCCGATTGCGCTTGAACTAAATATCATGCATGTTAGATCCTTTTCAAAAACCCACCAAAAATGAATGGGAGGCATTGACTCACAGCAGTACTGCTTCCCAAGTGCACATTAATATTGAGGTGAACCCTAGGATCGAGAAGAAGCCGAAATTTCTCTGTAATCATACGACGTTTAACATGTCAATGTTGCGCTTGCTAGCCGACTCGGAATAACGATACTCAACTGACATTTAGCTCTTGCTTCCTTCCAATCCGCCACATATCCTGTTGATCTTGAGGTGTGCCTTTCCCCTTGATTGGGGGCCCACGCCCTCCTTCGTCCGCATGGCTTGTGGTCGTATCCGATAGCTCTATTGCTGAGCTAAATGCCACACCGAAAGCCATGATTGCTAGGTAATAATGATGTTTCGCCGGTTAACCGCGAAGCAAACCCTCTCCCCACTATGGAGAATGGCTCTTTCGTCGAGAGCGCTGCCTTGTCTGTATAGGAACGTGGGCGGTCTCGAAGGAGAGTTAACGATACACTAGTCGCCTGCTGTTTTTCAGACACCTGCTGCAAGAGACCAGGTTTTATCGTACGCGATAAAATCGAACGCGCAGAGCAGCGTTGGGATGTCTCTTTTATCGATGTTGTTATGTCAGTACATGTACAATATGCGATAAGGCATTTGGACGGCTTTGGAGTGGATGGACGAAAGACCTGGTTAATTCAAGTATCTATGTCTAAAGATTCAACTGACGTTCAGATACGCAAGAACCAAAATCCTCAAATCGTCTATTTTGTCGCGTCAGCCAAGACTTTCAGTCATCAGATATTTTTATCCCGCCATCTTCAGGGCATTTGTTATATGTAAGCCATTGTGCCAGACCGGGTTGACATAACTCGCCGGCCTGCATTCGAGGGTCCGACACCGCCTGAATTCTAGTATTCTCGAGCCTGAAGGAATCGGGTGCGACTCCTCTGGAACGCTATAGCTGGGATCCGCAGGATCTCTGTTCCAACTCGCAGATCGAAGATCCGGTTGCCGTTGAACAAAGCCCCTCAATTTTTTCCTCCGCATGCGATTCGCTTCTTGCACAACCAGGGCCTCAGGCGAACATTCCCCGTGGTTCCGCTTGATATTTCCTCCGCCGTATCTTCTGCACGCAACAAACCCGAGTTTGCTTGCTTTATATTTGAAAGGTAGTAACTCAGCTAGATGCTGAAACGTGTACTTATATGAGTATCCAGTTCTGTCAAGGTTATTTCTTGAGCAGGGTAGAAAAGGGCAAACTCCTCTGGCTGGTCATTCCATACGAGTTCTCATTTAAAAAAGCAATGAGTTGTATATGCGTGGGATTCTTTCACAAAAAGCAAAAGCGCCTTATTGTGGCGTTGGGATGTGTACAAGCTCCCACTCGGGTTCTTGACAATCAATAAATATGCACTGCACGTCTGTTTCGTCACCTTCGAGCCATTGTTGCTTTCCGAGTTTTCAGGCTTCGGCCATGTCTCCGCATTAATCTTTGCTTCGCCCTTAGGAAGAGAGTGGGGCTTACATACCCTTTTCCTTTCTTTTTTCATTCTTGGTCGCCTCCAAGATCTAATTTCTAGGTCTACAGAAGCCGCCTTGATTCGAAGGTGAAAGTTTGCTTGTTCTTAAAAACATGATTTTTTTTTTCTTTCTTTCTTTTTTTTTTTTTTTTTTTGGGGGGGGGGGGGGGGTAAAAAAGGAAAAGCCCCGGAGTCTGAGTGCCGGGTGTTCATTGGCTGTCATTTACCGCTCTCTTAAACAGAATCTGCAGCAAGCCAATTTGAGTGAGCCAGAGTGATTTCTGCAGACCATGCTTTTGCGCGTTGCGATATTCGCCAAACTCAGCATGACTTATTATATATGCGTCGTCAATGACCCGACGAAGGGATGGTTTGAATCTTCTCCAGGATTTTGCTTGAACTCGAGGGTCACCGCAATATTTCTGGGCGTCATTCATTCATTCAGTGACTGTGCCAAAACAGACAAGCTACTATGGGCTATCCTACCGGGAAGCCGATATATGTGATCACTGATACAGATAAGAGGGGTATAATCGTAATAGTGGCTACGGCACTTTGTTCATGGATGATATTATCCTTTTGTATAAGGGTGTATATGCGAAGTCGGATTTGTGGCCCTTTTAAGACGGATGATTTTGCTGTGGGCGTTGGAACGGTATGAACTTCAATTACCTCGATAATATCAAACTAGTCGATATGCGGTATAATGAAACTAATCAATTTATTAGGTCCTGGGAACAACCCAAGTTGCTGTACTTGTCAAGGCAGCAGCTCATGGCTTTGGGAAAGTCCTGAAATTGATAGACCAGTCCGAGGTATCAGTGGCAGAAAAGGTAAGAAGAATTTATATCTTATCTACTTCTACATTCCTTATTTCGACATACCGTCTTGAGACCAATAATATCACGTATGTCTAATTATTCAGATAGGCATTCTACGCCAGTGAAATTTTGTTCATCTTGGCACATACGGCAGCAAAGATCTCGGTTTCATTTTTATTGAAACGACTAGGGAGAGATGCTCTGTTTAAACGTCTCTGCGATATGCATCACGGCGTAGTGTTCGTTTGGGGAATAGCATCTGCGTTATCTATAGCTCTCAAATGCAATTTTGATCAGCCCTGGCTGCTTAGAAACGAATGCATGAACCTAGTAAGTTGATAGCACCTTCAGCGGATCAAGCTTTTTCCTACTAAGATACGTGGAAACAGCATCGATTCTGGGGAGCTTACACCGCTTTCGACATTACCACCGAGCTATCGTTGCTAGCAATGACCGCGTATCTTGTATGGGGTCTACAACTAGCGTGGAAACGCAAAGCTATCGTTGTATTCGCTTTTGCTTTTCGGTTACCGTGAGTGACCAGCTGGTTATTGGCCAAAAGTGTCGCTTCTGTCCTGTTTAGTCACTAAAGATAAAGCAGGGTTATCGCCTTCGGCATAACGCGTTTCATCTATCTGCTACCAGCTTTAAAAAGCGACGATGCATTCATAGACGCCGCACCGGGAACTATTTGCACGGAGATCCTTCTTCATTACAGTTTAATGGCCGCCACAATACCATGTCTGCAACCGTTCGTCGTCGCTTTCAACACTGGCTGGGGACAAGGAAATCAGTCAACCAAAAGGGGTAACTATGTTGTTACTACCAGGAATTCTATCGCAATGTCTCCCCACGTAAACTGTAGCACCGCAACAACGGCACCAATCATAGAGGGAGAAGGCTCGCATCAGGTCGATGATAGAGAAGTTGGGTTTGCGAGACATAAAACGGAAGAACTTGACGACTCGATGAACAATCACAACTTTCCGCAAATTATCAAAACGCGAGAGTGGGTCGTCGAACACGAAACGGTTGGTGAAAATAACACAATGGAATACCATGCCAATCTCGACGAACGCCGATTGTGAATCAGCTGTGGGATTTTGGAATTGGTTTCATTTTTCTTTTTGGATTTCTTTATCGCACCTCATGCATTTTGATCAAGCCTAGATACTGCAGCATCAGCACTGTCCATCCGTTTTCATATCATATTTTGCGAAGGAAAAATACCATTCGTTGATGCATCATTTTTAAGAGCCGGCGAGCATTATGCTTTTGGGAAGAACGGTGAAGAACTGCTCGAAAATTTCTTTAAGATCAGAATCCAAGATATCTCAATTGGGATAATACCTGGTACAGACGACCTTGTCAATATAGGCATAAGGTAAGACAGAATGATGCTTTCTTGAAGGCACACGTCCGCGGTATACATAATACTTCGTTTGATACTCCTATATTCTCCGTCGATATTGGGCATCCCTGCCTTCTCAACAAAAAGACCAAACCAAGGCAAACAACATCAAATAGATACAAGAAGTTTAACAAATAATGTAAAGAACGAACTGAAACCACTTGTCAGGAAGATCCCTAGTTACGCTCGTCAATGCTTCCATTGAACTAGTACATACATGCAAAGGAACAGCCTGTACTCTGGACTCTGACGCGGACAGGGTTACTATTCGTAGAAAAGTGTGATGAACATAAATGAGAGACCCTGTCTTTGGTCGAGTCAAATTAGCGGATATAGGCTCATAAATGCTTGTTCGACAGGGGTTTGAGTCGGATTGACCAGGGGCAACTTGACCCGTTTCAATTTGAACAAATATACTTTTAAGGCCCTGTCATTCCAACCAGATCCAACCGCCTTGAACATCGAGTAACAAAATTCTTAGTCCACCAATGACACGCCTACACATTGCTCAAATCGAAGTCTCCGACTGGGACGAAATAATCGAAGGCCATTTCCGTGCATTCGCCGATGAACCGTTCCAGAACCTGATACATGGCGAAAATACCCCACGGAACCGGCAGATCCTGAAACAGCAGAGTCTTGAGAAGTATTCCAGTGCGAGTAACACGACATGGCTCAAAGTCATTGATACAGAGAACAAGCGGAAGATCGTTGGAGTGGCCAATTACAAGCTGAACCCTACGTACGTTCCGCTGCAGAAGCCGACTTTGGAAGCGGATATGGCAGTGTGGTTGGATGACCCGGAGGACAAGCGCGTTGCGGCTGCAATTTTCAAGGACGTAGTGGAACGAAAGCTGAGACATGTTACGGAGGCGCATATTCGTGAGTACCCTAATACCCCCTTGTTGTCAGTATTCTGCATGTTTACCCCTCTCTCTACTGAGAGCATGTTGTCCAACCTATGCGAGTTTGTAGTTTGGATTGAGTGAGTTTTAGGCATGCGTGCATGCCTTATACTACAAAGAAGTCGTATAGTCGCTATCTACTAGTTTACACCGTCTTCAGTTATTTTATAGCTGACGCCATAAAACTGTACATCTCCATACTGACTCATCTTTTGTGCCGGTTTCCAGAGCTCGATACCCTCTATGTCCTTCCCGAATACAGAGGTTTAGGCATTGCCAGCCAGCTTATAGATTGGGGGTTGCATCTTGCTAGTCATCTGATGGTACCGATATGGATCGAATCTTCTGTAATGGCACACCCATTGTATCTTAAGCACGGGTTTGTCGATGTTGAGCATTCTCGGGTTGTCATGGGGAAATGGGACATAGAGTATTATCTGATGCGATGGGCGCCGAAGGCTACAGAGACTGAGATCAATATTCGTAACTAGTCTATCAATTGGCTACGGAACTTTTTTAGTTTTGATATGTTCGGCGGAAAAAGTGATGGCGAAAAATGCCAGAAAGTAGAATTAGATAAATTGGGCAAAGAATGGAAGCACTATTTCAATAAAGGGGTCTGAGATATAAGTAATATATGCTTTTACCACGATCCAGCGATAACGGGGCATAATATTTCGAAAGGGCCTCAAATGCCATGTTTAGGATAGCTGGTATCTCTAGAAGCCTAGTGATGTCAAAGGATGACTAGTGGCTATGGGGTAGCGGAGATTTGACAAGTTGCCGTCTTGCATGGTCGGTATGGTTTTTCTCCCAACCATTGTAATGCCAGCTTAAATGTTGGTCGCAGTATGTTATGTGCGGTATTTATGTAGTTATTTTGATATATCGAATTCAACCTGATGATGTCCAAAACAACGTTCAATTACCACTGGTGCGTTTTCTTGACTTCAGCTTGGTGCTTTGGCCTATTCTTTTCCCTCCCTCCTTTGGCAGTCGCGGGAAGGTGCCCCTATCGGCGCGCACGGGGGACTCGACGGTTCAATGTTTAGTGTGACAAGGAAATCACAATCAAGAGATGTAAAAATTCACGGAACGAGGACCATTTCATTTATGTACATGTACATGTACATCTACTTGCAATAAGTTAGACAGAAGATCTCGTTAATTTTATAATTTTGCCGGAACCTCGTCATCTTCGACGTCAAATTCCGTAGTACAGAGAAGAAAAGTGTCCTTCAGAGCCTAGCAGTTCAAATAGGTCAGTATGACTTTCATATATCAAACCATTCTACAAATTTAGTTCTAAGAACAGACTTACCTTCAAACGATGTCTGGCATTGATCTCCTGATACCCTTCCGATGCCAACATATCACAGAAGTGTCGGATGGACGGATAATGAACAATGGAAATCTCATTCCACCATTCTCCTTCAGCTCTGTTTGGATCTCCTCGAGAATCATGCTGACCTGTAGCGGGTTTGACGACGTTCCCTACTAGCTTTGCATCACCCCCAATTTTGCCGGCGACTTTGACGAAGCCCTGATGATTAAGTTAGCGATTTGCTTCAGCCGAATATATCACAAAAGCACGAGCGGATTCTAGAATACCTGGCCATATTTATAGTACTCCGGCTTTCCCCCGGGTTGGAAATGTAGAAGATTGAGCATCGTTACCGGCTTATCATGGGTCTTCACCAGCTCATCCATGAATTCAACCAAGTCGGGGGAAAGCTCTAGGTTTTGTGACGAAGGCTTCCCGCGAGCGGCATCCAAAGCGCCTGTAATTGGCACAGACGCCGCCTCGCGCTTCAGCTTTGCATCTCTGGATGGAAATGTCGATATCAACTTCGACGGAATTCCCACTTGAACGGAATACTCGTTCTTCACGAAAGAGTCATGTAGGTGTGTGGGGATTGAGTTCTGGGGAGAGCGAAGAAGAACTAGTAAATCCCACTTTGTGCTCTGCAACGGATTGCCATCTATGACATTGGTCCGGACGACGACATGCCGTGGACGGGAGGAGACGACAACTTCGACCCCTGGGGATTTCTTGAGGTCCTTAACGAAGTCTTTGGGGTCGGTGTTGGGAGCGAGGTTAAGGAGGTGGAGGGTTAGAAGGGGCATAGTAGGCAATACTAAAAAGGAATGAGTTATAACGTGTATGTGTATCCCAAAAGTAGTGGACAGTCCTGATTGTGTTTTTGGTTTTTGAGATTCCATGCAGGAAATCTTGAAGATGATATAAAGTTGGGGTTGTGGCCGGGATACCGAGGTCCAAAAGTTGTGGGGGAAACCTTATTCCCGAAAGCTTATCGTAATGCCGGCGCTAGCATCCACCGAATGTTCAAACAGCCGAAGCCTCTGGAGACCCGGAGAGCTACCATTCGATGGTCCGTTTTGGATTTTCGATATCCCCTCTTAGCTTTGCATTCTGCAAGATTTAGTATGGAGATCAAAACTTCTAGAATATGATAATAGTCACTAACTGCTGGCCCAATAGGATGCGGCTCGGGATGACAAAAGCCGTACACGTTGATAACCCCGAGTCCAAATGAATGAACGTTGGGCTGAACTCCAAATAGAGCGTTGTTCAGATCGTCATCATTAAGGCCACGAGCTAGATTGAATGAACTTCTCTTCCGCAGTGCATAGCTCCATACAGAATGGTAATCTGTGATCTATAGAGCGCCATTTGATTGAGTTTAGGGTCCAAACAGCATTAAAAAAAGCCCTATGTTTTGATATAGCAAAGAAAGCAAGGCGGATCAATTCCAAATATATGGGACTGAATGAACCAGAAACATGTTAACCGGCGCCTTTCAGATGAATTAGCTAAACATGAACGCCTGGAGACGGTAAAAAGCACGAAATGTGTAAGGTCTCGAAATATATTCCATAGCAACCCCGTTAAAATTTCCAAGTTGACCGTGGTGTAGACTTCCAGAAGACAGTACCATTGTCACAGATAGGTACTGAATTGCGTTTGGACGAAACTTGAAAATATTCACATGATGGCATTGAGGTGGTGGCTTTGGGCCCGGCTGTTGGATAGAAACCATTGAAAAGTCCGAGTACTCAGCACCAAAACAAAAGTGGCACTTCCAAGCTGTAAATGTTAACGTTGATAAATAACAAGCATTTTCTCGACCCCTCGAGTTCCTCCTCAGCAAAATTCGGAAAATGAATTAGGGCACAGTATTGCGCTAATCCTGTATAGGCAGGAGTATCACATGACCTAAACCTGTAACTTTCTGTACCGTAACATTGTATGGGCGGTACCTGATACCTTTAGTTCGACGCGTGAACTCAGCCAAAGCAATACCGCGTCCTCAGCTCGAGCATCGCAACATCCTCCATAAACAACATGATATAGAGACGCCCAACTCCACCAATTCCATGTACCCTTTGAGTGCTTTATCGTCTGATTATTACTGCAATGTATTTACCTCGAAGTATCATTTCACAACTTTATCTCCGCCTCCTACAATCCCATCATCCCCTCTCTCCGCCGGTCCTTATCCTCGTCGCCCTTGAACCAGATGCGCTATGTGCCTGTCGGATTTTGACAACATTATTAAAACGAGACTATATTCCGCATAAAATACAGCCTATAAACGGATATGGCGATCTGGCTCGGGCTGGAGAAGACCTGGTTCGTCCAATGCGGACAACAGAGGGCGGAAGTGGGGGAGTGGTTGTTTGTATGGGGGTTGGAGGGTTGGTAGATTTGGCAGATATACTAGGCCTCGAGGGGGATGAGAAAGGGAGCATGGGCGGAGTTGAGGTCTGGGTTATTGACGCGAGAAGACCGTGGAATTTGGGCAATGTTTTTGGAGGACAACCTGGACGCGTTCCTTTGGAAGAACAAGACGCAAACCAACGACGCAAAAATATTGGCGTGAAGAACGGATGTATCACGCCGTCTTACAAGTCCGATGAAGGAGGGATAATTGTCTTTGACGATGGCGACATTGAAGAAGAATTGACCGCGGAAAGAGATGCCTACTGCGCGCTTCTCGAAATGCCGGAGGTAGATGATGATGGCCAGGATAGCGGTGACTCTGATAGCGTTACGGATACGGACGATACTCCTGGATCTCACACGAAGAAAAGAAAACAATTTTCAGATCGTGATGAAGACGATGACGATGACGAGTTTGATGGCGACGGGCCACCGCGACAGAGACGGAGAAGTAATTCTGTTGGTATTATAGTTTCCAATGTATTATAACATGGACTAATAGCTATTGTAGGGATCCTCATTAACGTCACCAAACCGCTATCGACGCGAGCAGCGAGATTCCTCCCAGTCGTCTCGCTCCCCATCGCCCGCATCGGGCTCGGAATCCCCGGCCGCACCAAGACAACCCTCTGCGCGCACCTTGCGGCGCAGGTTGATACGTCTAAAACGAAAACACGAGAGCGTTTTGCGAGCTTACTACTCTCTGGGCACATCATATTCTGAACCAATATCGTCTCTGCTGTACTCCCTCGCGTCTGAACTTGGAAGGGAAGACAACGACCTTTTGTGGCTTGCGATTGTCGGGGTATCGAGTTTAGAACTGTCAGGCCGAACCATGGCAGGTGTAGGAATATCTAATTCTTCGGAGAGTGGAGGGTCGGCTGGCTGGGGAGGAGAGCGCGGTGAGCGGATTAGGCAGATTCTTCGTGATGAAGTGCGTCGATTAAACCCACCTGAAGCCTCCGAGGCGAGCCGTGAAGCCCGGAGCGAAATCAACGGTGTTATTCCCACTACTGGACGGTCCCCCACAGACACTTCGATACTGCTTTCCCCGGAACCGCGCTTTCTACTTGTCCGTCACTGGTCTCTTTACGAAAGTATGCTTCACAGCCCCTATTTAGCCGCTAGACTTCACGTTTGGACAGAAAATGGGCGAAAGCGTCTCCATAAACTTTTGGCGAAGATGGGCGTGAGCCTTAGCCAGTGCCATCAAACTTATACGCACATGGACATGGAATTAAAACGCGTATTGCGGGCAAAACTGCTCAAGTACGCGCCAATGTATGGACTCGAAGGGCTGGTTCCCCCGGCGTCCTCAGGAGGTCAATTTGGTGCCTATGCTGGTTGGGGATTCGTACGCAGCTGGGGTTGGAAGGCATGTCTATCTGCAACGGACGTTGGTGTAATAATCGGTGCTATATTAGAAGTTGGGAAAATAGATCCGTCTTCATCGGACAGCGATCGTCATCGATATCAACAGGCCCGGAAAAAAGAAGATGGTGCATCCAACGACGCTTCTGATCAAGATCCAGACTCTTCCAACATACTCTCCCGTTTTTGGAGCGCCTACGATGCTATTTCCCTAACGTCCTCCGAATCTCCAACAAATTTGCTCAGCTCCCTACCCCTCGCGCAACATCTACACCGTGCAATCCTACGTACCGGCACCTCACTTCTCTCCAAACACCAGATTCGACATTTACGAGCATTTAGAATTGCGGTAGTAAAGGATGGTCCAGATGTGAAGCTCTTCACAAACCCTGGCGCGCTAACCAAACTCGCTCTTTGGGTTGGAGAAGCGGTTCGTGTCCAGGAGCAGGAAAAGGATGGATTGAAGGTCGGTGGGAAACGAGCAGTCGGGACCCCACTCGTCCTGGCGGGCTTGGATGAGGACAGGAACGTCTATGTCGTTGTGGGAACCGGTGGAGGAGGCGGGGTTATAGATTTTGCGGCTCTCGCGCAGAAAAATGACGAGAAACGCAAAAAGAAGGAGGCGCAGGAGAAGAAGAGGGTGGAGCGAGAGGAAAGGCGAGCTAAGCGGGCTGCGGAACGCGCGGAGAAGGGAGGGGATGAGGATGATGGGGAGGAAGAGGAGACCGAGGATGATGATAACTCCAGTGATTCGGACTCGGATTCGGACTCCGATGATGGACGGGGCAGTAGCCTGTACAGCCGGAGCATTGTGCGGAATCGGTTTGGGATTGCGTTTCAGGAGGTCGTTCAGGAGACGAATGCGAGGGTTCGGATTGATAGCTTCGAGCATTGCGTTGTTGAGGTGCAGAAGGAGGATCTAGGTGGATTCCTTGAGGCACTGAGCTTCCGAAGCGTGGTTGGGTGATTTGCTGTGCGCATGTCGTTGTCTACGTCGGAGACATTACCTCTAGAATTTCCAGGTTAATTGTCTTCGACGAGCTTCATTCTACCTACCTCTTTACGACGTCCAACTCTTCCACGCTCATTACCGCCCGCCTCATCTCCTTTGTTCACTCCACCCATTAAATCAGCACACGATTCGTTCATTCCCGTCATGACAAAACACGCCTCCCTTGTTCTTCTCTACGATGCGTTTCCGCAACTTTCCAGCGCGATGGGAGCTATCGGCGCCCTCTTCCTTTCCTTGAGTCCAAACCCCGTCTTTCCCAACAGCACCTCCACGACTTTCACGTTTTCCTTTCGTCATCTCTGGTTTCATTTCATTTTCCTTCTTTTGCTCTGGAGTCTGGCCTCATTTCCTCATTTCCCATATTGCTCGTTTCCTTTTTTTTATAGCTCATCATGCAGCAAAAACAAACGCACGTACATAGTGCGGAGGGTTAAGGCGAAGGCAAGTTATGTTATGTTATGGTATGGTATGGTATGGTGCGTGTGTGCGAAATGGGAAATGTTGGGATTTCTATAATGATCGGTTATGTGCGGGATTCCTTACGTTGAGAGGGTACAGAGCTGGATTCGTCTTTTTTTTTGGAGCCCTGGTCTGATTTCTGCTCTTGTTCTTTGAGCTAGCCCTTTCTATATACCTCGCATCTCGAAGTCCTATTCTACATAAGCGGAATTATAGACATGAATGAAAAGCGTTTTATCGGTGCATTTATCGTTTGTGATCAATTGAGTCAAGGATATGGGTCGTATAATACCTAGGTAGGTATACTGTTTTTTTTTTGGATGCTGGAGAAAGAGAAAAGATTTAGTGAAACTTGGATATATGGAAAAATAACGGTGTGCTAGAAACAAGTGTGTGTGGAGGATATATTTCAAAATAGGCAAATGGGATATATGTCTACAGCAAGAGAAGGAAGGGAGAAAAAAAAATATGCCATGAACAAGCCAATGCTATATAAAAAAGAAATAAACAAATAAAACGCGGTTATGACTTCCCAAGAACCGAGCCGGCAAACCACACCGCGCCCAAACTCGTCAGGACAGACAATCCTATCAGCTGATTACTCCAGCTCCTCGAATCATCCATCTTCATGGCGCCGGGATATCTGTGGTATGGCGAGGCGGTGTGTTGCTCACCCTTCTCGCTAGTTGTGTTTGACATTGGCTCCTCCCGCGACAAATGTGCCTGTGGCTCTTGTCGTTTCCACTCCTCAACTAGCTTAGCAATAGCCACGAGATCCTCCTTCAGAGAATTCAGGTCTGTGGCGTTCGCATTCCCATCATCCCCTTCAACATCGACATTCTGTACATTGCCAAAGAAATCCATGACGGTGCGTCGTCTCCCCTCAAACTCGCCGCCCGGGAACAGATCCCACCGCACACCCGGCTGAGAATGAATCTTGGCCTCATCGTACGAATCAAAGAGATCGCCCAGCGTCTGTTTTGAATTTTGATTCGTAACCTGCGTCTCCAGGAACTCGAGGATGTAGTATGTCCAGCGGTCGATGACGGCGACGCCCACATCGCTATCGGCATGGTGGGAGTAGGAGGATTGAGAGAGGGCACTGGAGCCCGTGGCGATGATGTTGGGCGAGTAGAAGTGGGTGTACATGGTGTTTGCCTGGCAGGTATCGATCATGAACAGCAGCTCGTGATAGCGCTTCTTCTCCCACATCTGGCCAAAGGCGTCTGCCAGATCCCACGCGCCAATTTCCTCCGAGTCCTGGAATTTTAGAAACTGGTCTCCACCATGACCGGTCATGTAGACGAGCACGTTGCTCCCCGCATCGGAACCTAGACGCTTGCTGCGCGGCACGTCGTCGCCCAGGCGGTCTGTGAGTAGCCTGATAAAGCTCTCCACGGTGACTTCGTAGCCGCGGTAGTCCACCTCGATGTTATCGCCGTACAGGTCTAGGGCGCGGTCAGCGTTGTTGTAGACGGTTCCGGGGAAGGCGTTGCGGGGGTTGCAGGCCATGTCGTCTGGGAGCATGAGGATGATTTGCGAGTCGGGGATGCCGAGGCGTTTGACGGTGCGGTAGAGGGAGAGGACATTGGCGAGGTGGCGGTAGTTGAACCAGAAGCGGGAGGTGGATACGAGAACCGCCCAGTTTGAGGTGTGTTCTGCGGAGACATGAGGGAGAGCGGAGAGGATGAAGAGGGAGAGGAGGAAGAGGAGGGAGGAGAGGGAGGAGAGAGCGGGAAGGGGAAGGCGCATGGTCAGCGGAGGGAAACGGAGTGGAGGACTCAGGTCATGGAGGCACAAAGGTAAGGAGGTCGGGTGTATGTTTTGCTATATATGAGAGTAAAATGAAATGAGGTTCCAGACACTTCCTAATCGGGCAGTGGATGCAGCGGGTTTGGCGGAGGCTGACGTCAGCAAGATCGGATCTGGGGCACACGCCGGAGAGGTACCCGCTAGCAAGCCGTGACCTGGCTCCCTATACTAAACTGAGCTAGACCCCATGTACCGCTACTTGTCTGAACACTTCCCGCAGCGGGTTCAACCCAACCAAAGCAAACATGGGGCCCAATCACTGTAGTCCGGCAGCAGACGTCAAGACAAGCCTTGTCTCTGTTTGTCAGAGCTTTGTCACTTCTGCTTCTTCATCCTCAACCTCATCCTCAACCTCAACCTCAACCTCAACCTCAACCTCATCCCATTCACTCCATCTAGATCTCTGCTGCTCCACAATCACTGCTTCTCCATACTTCTGACAGCTACCGACTACCTTATCCCCTCTCCTCCCATGCCCTCCTGCTGGTCAACATTGGTTGCCTGTGTTCTCTCTACTAGCTACGGCACAGCTCAGAGCTCACCATCATCTCTCCCTGCTGCCTGTTGACATTGATCCCCCTCTCTGTCGTCTCCCTCATGCCACTAGTCATACAGGAGTCTGCTGCAGTCTGCCTTGTATCGTATATACTGCTCTGACAGCTGATCTGTTGTACTATATGAACTCTTGAGCTGCCCATCTACCCTTTTTTCCTTCCCTGTATCAGCATTTAACCAACAGATCTATCAACGGATTTACAGCCGCTGGACTGCGGTTAGGTACTACAAAATATATCTCCAGCCAAACCGTCGATACTGCTGTTTCGAGCGGCCGTTGCTCTCTGTGATTGTGCTTTTGATCTGGGGAGATCTCACAGTCAAAAATTTATCTTATAGCCAGGAGCCAGCATACAGCTGATCACTGGGTGTCTAAATGGCTGCCTTTCAAATGGCTTCACCTCCCAATGGCTTTGCCTCTTCCTCATTTGGGAATTCGCTGAGAAAACCTCCTATACTGTCTCTTCCTCCGGAGACCCTGAGTGCCATATTCTCCTATGTGGGTTTCGATCAATCCTTTCCTGTATCACCCAATTTTGAAAGTTTTCGTGCTGACATGTTTGTATAACCATCCCTAGGCTTCCTCTTCCGATCTGGTTAACCTTGCCCTCGTCTCAAAATCCTTCCATGATATAGCTGCGGCTCATCTCTACCGCTCTTTGAGCCATGTCTTTGCTGAGGATGACACGAGAACCGCCGGACAATTGGCCGTCGACCGTCTTGCTGGTATCCTGGAGACCCTGACGACAAGTGACTACAACTATGCTGCATTTCTCAAAGAGATATCACTCGATACTGTCCATAGTGGCGACGCAGGTGAGAGGGCAGCGTCGGAGTTTAAATATGAATACAGCTGTGGTAAATTTCTAAACACGCTGTTTCTCGCAACTATAAAACGTATAGCTGCCTTGGAGAGTTTTCGGTAGGTTGTCATTTTCGTCATTTTTGCTTGGTTTACGTGCTGGTATATTCTAACGTGAATTAGGTGGAATGTGCGCGTAGAAATCAGCCCGTCGGTCTTCACCGCTCTAGGAAAGCAACGCAGCCTTCAAAAACTCCATGTACGAATGCAGGCAGGTCCATCCCTTCACTCATCGTCAGCTACCTCATCTTCGACCCCCCAGTTTACTCCAATCCCACCTGCTCCCGTCACTGTCTCTTCCACTACCCATCATCATAATCACCATAGTCACCACCACCACCATCATCATCACGTGGGCCCACCCGTTCCAGGCTCCATGCCATCTTATATGGTGCAGCACAAGTCAACTATAGGAAATGGTGATATAAGGCCAATCAAACGCTTGGATGTTCATAGAGTTCCCCACGCTGCCAGAAACTTCTCAAGATTCTCAAACTTAAGGAGCTTGGTTGTTTTAGATATGGATACGCTTGATTATGTTTCAGAGATTGCAGAATGCATCTCTTCGTCCTCGACCACTCTCAAAACCCTAAAGTTATCCTTTTCGGAAACACTGGCTCTCAAAGCTCGAAAGAAGACGGTTACAGACGTTTCAGATACCGAAACAGCCCAGGAAGACGAAGACGATGGGTTCACAAATGATCCATTGATGACGTCTCCTCCACCTCCTCCTCCTGCAGCAGGGCAGTCCATATTTGGAAATACAAATACTTCCACAGCCAACGATGCCGACGTGCGCCGTGAACGTGCTACCCAAGAAAAGGCACTTGCCCGAATATTTGGACTGGAAAAGGAATCAGCGGTACAGAAAAGACTCGAACAAGTTGCTGAGGATGCAATTTCTGCTGCGGACAAAGAGCTTCAGTCTTCACTCAAGTCTTCGTCGAAAAACGACATTGATCGTATATTTGTGGAAAACCTATACGCAATCGTCCGTAACTTAGCGAAGAACAAAGGCAAATATGCCAGTTCCTCCAAAGGCTCCAAGGCTCTGGATAAAATAGAGAAAGCAGCCAACAAGTATTTAGAGAGGAATGAGAGCGCGGATAACTGTCCCAAAGAAAAGAAAAAGACTTACCTCACAGAAAAAGGTCCCCAGAAAGCTCCATCTACGTCGAAGTTGGGGGCATATTTCACTCCAACTATCTCGTATGAGTTTGACGATATAGCAACAACGACCATGCAACATCAGAACATGATGTACCCCCCCGCACCATCACAAGCCGCAATACCAAAAAAAGGCTCGTTTCCCGTGAAGAAGACTCACACCTCTGCAGCCAGTCCATTTATCTCCCAAGGACTGAAGAAAACAGTTATTCATACTATGAAACCGGGAAAGGGAAGCTCCTGGAAGAGTACCGGCCCTGGCAAAATAGTGATTGACCACTCATCATCCGCATGCACTGAAAGCGATAGCCCCATAAATAAGCCTCTTCCAGCTAGCGCCGACAGCGATATTCCCCAACAGTCAGAGCCTGTTCCCAAAACCGAGGACAAAAGGCCAGAGGATGAGTTCCTTGACGTGATTGATATTGAGCATCCAGATGAAGATATCGATGAGGGCGAAGATCAGGAATTTATTGACCCGACTGACGGTTCTGCGGAGGATGATGTCTTAGGCCCAAGCTCAGGCGATGAAGCACGTTATTCTGAGGCACATGGGCCCTCTTACGACGTGGAAGAGCAGTCGGGACCATCACGTAAAGGGAAAGAGCCTATAAGAGGAGCTTGCACGATCAGTTCCTCCAGCACACAACCTGCAGACGCCTTGGATGTTGAAATGAACGAAGATCCCGAAGATGCTATCCATGAGTATATTCGACTGCATCATGGCATTCCATTGGAAACCTTATCAATATATCTGATTCCAGTGAAGCCATCCGTGCTTTGCCGATCCGTCAATCTCTCCGTCTTGAAACACATTTCTCTTTTAAACGTGGGACCGCAACGGCCTTTCTGGGCTATGCTGTCCAAGCTACATAAGACCGCACCCCTCCGACTGACCTCCATCCATACGGACAACGTGACTCCCAGTTTCTTGGAGTTTTTGAACGGCCTCGACTACCTAGAAGAACTTTTCATGGTAGAGAGGAGCAGTCGCTCGAAAGTCGAGCCATTCGCCCCCAAGACCATAGTGGTAGTCGATGACATCAGGAAGCACGTCCTCGCAAAGCACATTAAACATCTGAAGCGGTTGATGATCCGGAACGATGATGACACGAGCTGGGCTTTAAACAAGGAGTCGGTCAAACTCATTGGTAAACACGGCTCAGACCTCAAGGAGCTCGTTGTCGGGTTGGCGTCGCCTAATTTTGTAAGTCTTGGAATCAAACATATTTAGAGCATGTTACTGTAGCTATCGTGTGAAGCGCATACTAACTGATGCTAAAACTAATAGCACTTGCTCATGCAACATCTAAGTGGTCTCCGATCACTTCATGCCCTTCATATCCTTTTCTCACAAAATGATTACTGCACTAGCATACTCCGCGAAATAAAGCAATGTGCAGTGGACAGCGTGATCCAGCGCCCACAACTCAAAGTCACATACATTGCGGTTAGCTATGCACTGAACGGACCCAGCGCAACGACTGTTTCACGCCTAAACCGCAGACCACGTCCACCTGGAAACAAGAAGTGGCAAATTGATATGCACAGTTCCGACTCTGGTCCTTCGTCAAGTGCCAAGGGTAAAGGAAAAGCAGTGGAGGGGGCTGACTCGCGGTCTTTCGCGACCAATGAAACATTCTGGGCAGTGGATGACAGTGATGATGACAGTGATGACGGACGAGTAACAGTGTCTGATGGATTGAAAATTCGGGATGTTACCGGTGTCAAGGTTTGGCAGAAGGAGATATGGGATTTGAGACTCTGATTTAATCGTTGAGAGATGATTTTTAACGAGCTGGTTTGTTCAACGAGGGTAATCTTCCTTCTCTTGCCTTGTTTCTCGCAATCTTAAACTGCCGTGTCCACAATGCTAGTATCTTCCTCTGCTGCATACTGTCATTTAACACTATCCTCGGATATACCTGATGGCTCGTATACTTTGCTTTTTTATTCTTACCTTGTGCTCCTTGCTGTCTTTCTTCCTGCTTTTCGAAAATTACTTGTGAAGTACGTTGCATAGGCACTGGGTACTGGAAACATGGCGAAGCAAGATTTTCAAGGGCATGTTGAATTGCATGAGTTGATGAGGGCTATTCAAAGACAAACCACCAATGTCATTGGCTCTCACGGCAGCAACGATAGGAATAAGCGACTTGATCAACTTCAGTATGTTTTGTAGCCCACCTGCAGTTCTCAAGGTTCAACTTTTTAAGACAGAGTTTGGGGCCGCCGGGGGGGGGGGGGTTTGCCTTCAAAGAAAATGTGCTGTTTGTAAGCAAAATTATTGCATTTTATACCACCATTCAATTCACGACTACCAATTTCTGAGCAGTTTCATATCCCGAAGATGAAATAGTTCCGCTCAGTTCAAGTTCAAGTTGGTTGTAGGTAGGTTGCATATCACTTTGCTCTCCGGCGACCGGAATATCAAATTTCCCCCGAAGGCACTGCTTACATGATGGGCATGTTGTCACTGCCCACCCACTCTTATCGATATCCAGGCGCAAAAACAGCTATATACACTCTCTTTTTATCCAGCTTGCATTACTACTATCCCACTCCTTTTACACTATCATTACTATCAGAGCTTGCTTACCCCTGCTCTGTAAATTTTCCATACAGCCATGGCTCCAAAGAAGGGCGAAAACAGCAAGAAGGCTGCGGGCAACGCCCGGGTACGTTCTATGACTCCTAGCTCCGTGCCCCTCACATGCCGCCGCCGCAAATATCCCACGAAAAATTTTCTGTCTGATGTACTAACCCATGCAATTATCTGTAGAAAGCCGAAGTAGCTGCACAAAAGCAGGCGGCCGTAAACGCCAAAAAGGCCGAAGAGGAAGATCGCGAGTGGTCGAAGGGGTCCAAGTCAAATGCGAAGAAGTATGGGATAAAATCCTCCCCAAATCACCCCTTTCTGAATAGGAAGAACGGCAAAAATATGCACTTTTTTGTATATACACAGGAGACAATCCCACTGACACATAAGCCAAACACAACAGAGCCGACGCCGAAGCCAAAAAAGCCGAAGCCGCGCGTAAAAAGGCAGAACGCGAAGCCCTCCTGGCCGCCGAAGAGGCCTCCCTCCCCTCCAAGCCCAAGGGAGCCGGCGCAAAGTCCGCTTCCAAGAAGAATGCCGCGCCCAGCCGCGGTACTCTAGACCTCTCGCAGCTCGACGACGAGAAGCCATCCACCTACAAGAAACCCGTCTCCGCCCTCAACGCCACTGGTATCGACAACGCGCTCGACGCCTTATCGCTTACCACCAATGCCTCCGACACGACGAAGATTGACAGGCACCCTGAACGAAGGTTCAAGGCGGCGTATGCGGCGTTTGAGACGAGACGGTTGCCGGAGATCAAAGAGGAGCACCCGGGTTTGAGGAGGCAGCAGCAGATTGAGGTGTGTAGGAAGGAGTTTGAGAAGAGCGAGGAGAATCCGTTTAATCAGGTTAGTGTTGCTTTTGATGCGACGAGGGAGGAGGTGAAGCAGGTTAAGGAGGCGGAGAAGAGGAAGATTGAGGCGCGGTTGGCGGGGAAATAGATTGATTTTCTTTTTCTTTTTTTTCTTTTCTATTTTGGATGATGGGCATATTATTTGGTAAAAGGGAAGAAGCGTTGGGAGAGGTCTTTCCCTTTTTGTATTTTGGTTCTGCTGGTTTAGCGGGTTTCTTTGGTTTGCGTATATATTAGTGTTATTATTATTATGGGTTTGCGAATGAATGAAGGATGAATGAGGGAGATGAAGATATGGTATGGTTTATGGACATGGATGAGGAGATTGGGATGCTTAGACTCGTCCCTCTTATTAAAACTCGAGATAGATGGTCTTTTGCTTTTCAGCTGTTTCTTTGGCACAGACTGTTGAACTGGACAATGATGATGCATGTTCTTCCTTTTTTTGGTTGATTCGGATAGACGGAGATATCAATATGGGTTCGGCTACATACTAAGTGCAGTAGATGCTATGTTCAGATGGGACATGATGAAACTAGACAAAAGAGCAATGTTTGACATACAACTCTAAAATATCGACTTCAACAGATGACGTCTCAATCAAAAACTGGCAAGCGCGCAGTACCAAAGGACAAAAGTGTATGTATCTATCGCCTGCTGTGCAGAGAAAGTAAATGACAAAAGAGGAGGATAGAATAGCAGATACATGGTATAAGGTATAGTAATAACACAAGACAGGAATGAGGTATATATAGAAGCACAAAAAAGATTTATGTAGAGATAAAAAGAAGGTAGTGATGATAAGAAAGGGAAAGAAAAGTAAGAAAAAAAAATATTGCATGCTCGAGGGCAGAAGAAGGGGGGGGTTGCGGATACAGATAATTGGAAACACAACGCAACCGCGCTGATCAGTAGCTCGTCGAGTAGATATCTGAATTACTGCATTGGGAAAAATCAAAGTTAGCCAAACTATTTCCTACGCAATGAAGGAATGAACAGTTTTTTTCTCTTTTTCTTGGAAAAAGGACCAGAACCTACAACTTCCCAAATTCCTCCCTCCCCCGCGCATCCTCTCTCACCCATACACTAACATTATACGACACCACTCCAAAAACCCCATAGCCACGACTATCAATTGTCACCCGTGACCGGCAGCAGCCATACACCTCAGTCCACACGCTGCCCCCGTGCTCCTTGCCGACGTACATGCGCTTTGTGGCGGCGGGGCCGTTGCTGAGCACGCAGGCGAGACCATCGGGGTGGGACGGGTCGCCCAGGCGAGTGAAGCCTGTGAAAGATTGTCAGTATGGCGAGGAGAGCAGAGCATACGATGCAGCAAATAGGAGTAAGAAAAAAAAAATTCTGGTTAGAGAAAGTGTGTAAGAGGAAGAACCAACCAATGCAATTTCGTTTATCGAAATAGTCCCTCTGACGGCCGTAGGCGTATAGCTTCCGGGCTAGAGCTAAGTCGCCGAGCTGGTCGTTACATGACGGTTTTAGTATGCCTTCGCAGCCGCCGCACAGTCCGTATAAATCTCCGTAGAAGAGGCAGGGGAGACCTTCTTTACGGAGAAGGATTAGGGAGTAGGCCAGGGGTTTGAAGAAGTCTTCTATTGGTTCCTTTTGTTTCGGTTTTGCGTATTAGTTATATTCAACGACTTTTGCGGTGTTTCACCCTGTTAATTCCTAGGAATGGAAGGCGATTTACCTCGAGGGATTGGGATGGTTGCTGGAACACTAGTTAGCAAGAGTGGTTGGAGTTGTGCGTCTAGAGCGATAGGGAACTTACGGTATCATGATTCATCACGAACGTCTAGACGTATTCAAAATATTAATAAAGGCCCAGCAATCAACAACTCCTCTTGACAACGACGGGGCAAAACCAACCATAGCATGCTTCCGTTCATACTTGACCAAACTCCCCTCAAAAACCCTGCGCAAATCCGCGCCCTCCGTCCTCGAGATGTCAGAAAACCGCCGCACCAAGGGCGCGTCAAATAGCGACACTAGATAATCCATGCGGCCCAGGTACTCCATAAGCTCGCGCACTTCGGCCTTCCAATACTCAGCCACAAGAAACCAACCGGGACCGACCGTCTGACGCGCATGCTTTATGAATTCCTTCAGAAACCCGGTCGAGTAGTGCTTAACCGCGTCTAACCTTAGACCCGAGAGCGGTAGCTGATGACCAAGCCATTCAATCCATCGCTTGACGTCCTCGCGCACCTCTGGGTGGGAGTAGTCTAAGTTTGCAAACATAAGATAGTCGTAGTTGCCGTTCTCTTTGCTGACGTCGCGAGCCCAATCTTTGGGGTCGTGCTCAGGGCCCAAAATCTTGTAAATCCCCTTTTTTCTGGTTATGGCATCGTAATCTATTCCCGTAAAATGGTGCCAGTGGTATTTCATGGCACTGTATTTCCCCCCACGCCCAGGGAAAGAAAAGCCTAACCAGCCTTCAATTTCCTGTGGCTCACTGATTGCTTTCCTCCTGTCTAAAGTTGTTTTTAGTGTTAGCAACATGACAATATTTCTCCTCAAATAGATACGGAAGGACCTATTCCCGCTCATACGGAACGGAAGACTTACCTTCCGGATCAACCTTAACAGCCACACACTCCTCCCTCCCATCTGCCCCAGCCTTATGATTAAGTACAGTATCCCACACAACGCCAATCTCCATCTCACTCGCCCGCTTGACCAGCGACACAAGATCCTCTTTCGTGCCCCACTTCGTCGCCGTAGACCCCTTTTGATAGAACTCACCCAGGTCATACAGGTCGTAGATATCATAGCCATTCCCCGAAGGGTACATGGCTTTGCAGCCCGGTGGCAGCCAGATGCTGGTCACGCCGATGGCTTTTAGGCTGGGCAGGACTGCCTGCAGCCGGCGCCAGTGCTGCTGATCATCCGGCACGTACCATTCAAAAGCTTGTAGCATAAGCTGGTTTTGCTCGCCAGGCTCGTCGACGTTAAAATCTGGCGTGGAGGTCAGTACATTATTTTCCTTGGAAGGGCGGGAATAACTTCATGAAAGAGATGTGCGTAGTGAAGTTAAAAGAATGGTAGAGCGGGTAGTAATGATAATATACGGGAGTCACGGTATCAAGTAGCATTGAACAAAATGAACATTCCAAACATTTCATCAATCATAGAGCAGCACCGCATGTATGAAAACACCCTTAAAAGAAGCAGATCTAGTCATACTAACCATCAATATCAAGCCACTGCGTCTCCCTCCTCCGAAAGAAATACTGATAGGCTGATGATATTAAAGAAGCCATCTTCAGCGCTCTCCAAGTTCAGCGTCTCAGAAACGCAGCCCACCGCCTCTGCCAGTCCTAACAACCTGAGAAGTGCAGAGAACCCGTAGCATCAAAGCCGTCAAGCATCACACGCGCACATACATCATGCCGTATATCATGCTCAGTTCATAGTTTGCTAAGACAATTTCTACTGTGACAGCGACCTTTGGGGGAAGTACGCGCACTAGAAAAAAGAAAAGAAAGCTTCGGCGTGTGGAGATTGAGGGCGGATCAATATTTCAGGGGTAAAATGCCGGGTGCTGATTAAGGTATGCACGTTTGATTAGAGATATATGACTGCTGGGTTTAAAGACATTCAGACAGAATCACGACGCAGAATAATGCTTATTTTAAAAAGAACGTAAGTATGTATGAACGAATGATCCAGACAGTGGAATAAGATGAGACGGGAGGAAGTCGTTGAGCCGCGATGGATTGATATGATGGAGAATTTGGAGATGCGATGCGATTAGAGTTTGAGCCCAGCTTTTAAGCACCAACACTAACCCGATGGGGAAAAGAAGGGTCTGCCGGGGAAGTCTTGGCATCATTGGAGAAGGCTGGACTATGGGAATTCTATTGAAAGATTCAAAGGCAGGTAAGGTAGTATTTTATATATAATCTGTAATGGGGAAAAAAAGAGATATGGTATATATAACTGTTATACATGTGTATCATGACATGGAGTGATCTTCCAACACAGGAAACAAGAAAAGACATTAACTATAACTCTATGAACACTATCTATGCATATGGAAGCAGCAAAAGGGGTTGTTTTGAAAATCAGGAATCTATTCCCTCTATACATGCAATAGAAAATGTCCTCCCTCTAGGAATACAAGAAACCAAAGATAAACAAAACCGAATAGTACATGCCAAAAAAATCAGACAAAAAAGAAACGAGATCGAGGGTAGAGTATATGCGGACATGGCTCTTTAAATCAGAAGTAACCGCTTGCCTATGTGGTATTTCTTTGCTTTTTGTTCAAAATGCAATCCGGCGGGACCCGCTGGGAAACGAGGAATGATCGATAAGTGGGCCGAGACCGGGTATTCTGTGTCTTAGCATATCGAAACGAGGGGAAACGAGAGAATGTCATGGGTGAATTTATTTGAGCTCAACACCCTGGGTGGCGTTCAGGACACGCTTGATGTCACCTGCAAATGGAATTAGTGAAAGAGTCGCTAGCAAAAGTCGGCGCATTAGGAGCACATACCGTAGATACCGAATTGACCGGCAGTGATGGCACCAACGAGGACAAGACGAGCACCGATACCGCTGAAGCTGCCCTTGAGACCGAGTTCCTTGGAGATCTTTATCAGACGAGAGACGGTTCCCTCACCGGGGAGACCCTGGGTCTTGTTGATCTTGGAAAGCATAGTATCGGCGGGCTGGGAGACAACGGCGGCAGCAAGACCAGCAATAAGACCAGAGCCCAAGTTGATGGAAGTCTTGGCGCTATCGGAGAGAGTTTCCTTGTTGAATTGACCGTAGATAGCCTCAGAGACACGCTCGAAAACGACGAACTTGGCCATGGTGTAAGGAACCCTATTTTGAAAAATTAGTATACAGCAATTCGACGCCCAATGCAATGTCAATGCGGAGACTTACTGCTTCAAGAGGATAGGACCGAAACCAGAGTAGAAAGCACCGACACCCTCATTCTTGAGGATCTTTCCGAAACCAGAGAGGAGACCGCTCGCGAAACCAGGCTGGGAGACGAGACGGATACGGGTAGCCTCAAGAGGGCAGAGAGCGATATCAGCGAAGAATTCAGCGGCAGCGGAAGAGGCGAGATAGACAGCGGTGCGGTTCTTGGCAGCGGTCTCGTAGCCAAGCTGGTCAATCCACTGCTTCTTGAAGAACTCGTAACCACCGAACTTGAGGGCACCCTGGAGGAAGTAACCAGCAGCGGTGGGGCCGAAACCGGTCATGAGAGCGCTAGCTCCCTCATTCTGGACAACCTGCTTGAAGCCACCGATCATGCCTCTGTTGTAGGTGACGGGGTCAAGCTGGATTTTGGTCTTGACACTAACATTTTCAAGACATATCGTTAGCCTCGAGTCTTGATATCAAAAGTATAAAAACACGGAAACAGACACGCAGCACACAGAAGCAATGATATACACTGCATTCTCTTGCGCGCCAGTGTCAAGGACAATCAGTAGACTTACACATCGACGGGTGTGAGGGCGCCATGAGTGACAGAGCAGCAGACAGCACCGGCGAAAGCGAAACGAGCATAGAGGTTAAGACCGCTCATCTGAGGGCCCTGGGGGGCGGCGGGCTTCTGAAGAGCCTGGGCAGGGGGGGCAGCAGCAGCCATAGTGAATGACAAGAGAGAAAGACAGACTAGATAACAGATCTATACACACACACAACGGGAAGAGTGGAGTGAGGGAAGGGGGGGTATAGATGACGGAGGACAGAGGGAATTGGAGGAGAGAAGAGGGAGACGATGGAGAATAACGCGGGCTGGAGACTTTTAAAGAATCACAGCAAAAGTAAGCAGGTTCCGCCCGAAAACTTTTCGCGGCCAATCACGGGGGCCGGCCTTCCGAGGGTTGCCCGTGACCCGCTAGCCCCAATGCGGAATGGCGGTTCCTGGATGACTCAGCAGGCGTATCTTGCCCTCGAACTCGACATCACAACAACCACATACATATATCCGAACAATACCTGAGCAACAATACATAGCAGCATGGTATCCTCCCTGTTGCAAACTCTTTTACTCAGTTCTAAAGCTGTGTCATCCTGGGAATCTCTATGTCATCCATTTCAACACCGCATATCAGCCACTCCATCACATCCCGGCCGTCTTCCTTATCTCCTTCACCCGACCCATGGATATATGGAACATATCAGTTCCTGTGCCTGAACTCGTGTATCTCTCACCGAGTATTCGCGGAAGAGTACATGCCAGGTGGTGGCGATCGATCCGTGGACATCGCAGGGCAAGGTTGCGGCAATATTCTCTAGCACATCGACCTCCATGATGTCATCGCCGTGGCACAACCCCGTGTTTCGGACAACCTTAAATCGAGATTCTTGTGCTGGATTTTGTCTATCAAATCACCGCCGCTGAAAGGAGGGATTTCATTTTTGATCATCAATAATGTAGTTCATTCTAGGTGTTCGAATTAATAATAAAGGATAGACGTCAATATCACCACCAGGATACGCCACGACAGCTTTCTTCACAATATCGCAATTCAAAAATCAAAACACGGATCTCAATCTATACTTCTCAGCAATATCCATTCTCATAACAGAAAGCCGATCCATCACCAGCTCAAGACAGGCCGCCAAATGATAAGATATCATATCAGCCGCTACAGAGGCGCAATTCTAGGTCCCGTCACCCCGATATCCCACCGAATAGCAACCCGATCATTAACCCCAACATACTCCAGCGCAAAAAGCTTTCCGGCAGGGCAATCAAACTCGGGATACCCATGGAATGATTGGATCCAAACTGCGCTACCCGGCGCCTCAACCCTAATTCGCCCCTGGTGCACATCGCGGCTCCTCTGCATCTCCGCGATCTTCGCCGGCCGCCACTGCGCGATCGTGGCGGCGGAGAAGTCACTCGTGGGTGGGTCGATGACGGTGAAGACGTCTGCCTCCTTTGATCCCGTGGAAACATCGCGATCCCAGAGGTCAAACAGGAGACGGCATCTGCGGCCCAAGAGGTCGGAAGGAAGGTTGAATGTGAGGATGGCCGTGCTTTCGTTGGCCGGGTTGCCGTCTTTGACGACGAGGAGTTGGTCTTGCGGGTCTTCTTTCAGGTTGCCGGTTTGGACCCAGTAGCGAAAGGTTCGGTACGGGTAGATGAGGTTGTTCTGGCGCTTGGTGATGTCCTTGGCTGGGGAGGCGCTGGGGGCGGCGAGCACGGCCGCTGCGGCGGAAATAAGAAGCGTGGCGAGCTTCATCGTGCTTTGGTAAGTTATATTTGGGATTCAAAGTATAATCAGACGGAGAATCTTTCAGCAAAAAGGTAGTAGAAAAGTCGAAGCAATTATAACAGAACGAGAGACAGGCGGCTACCCCGCTACTTGAAAAGGAGCAGGAACCTCGTTTCTTTGAAGATGTGTGACGATGAAAGGTAACAAGGGCATCAGCGGCGGTCCTCGCCCCCCTTTTATACTCCTCCCAGCTCCTCAGACCCGGCCCAAAAATAGACGCTACTAAGAGAGAAATCAGAAGACCCTCATATCTTAATACTCCTCTTTTCTTTACAAGTACGTTTTTATCGGCACCATGCCTAAATAGCAGAAAGATCCGCGAAAAGACTCGGCATCTTTAAACTTAGCCTACGTGATTGCGAGAGTTATTCAAACTCTGAACAAGGGGGGAGGGAGAAATTTCGTCATATTAGACTAGACACGCATGGCGAAAAGAATTACAATGCCTTTCCCAGCCACTCAGGAAACTTCATATTGCGAAGTAAATCTAGAAGGATCATCATTTTATCTGAGGGATTCGTATGTTTCTCTCTCGGCGTTGTCCTTTGGACTTCACCTACTCCACCAACCGACTTGCGAAGGGAAGAGATAGAATGAGCACTGGACCAGATGGGAGCAAACTAGTCAGATTGTCTCACAAGTAAGCAGCCGGAAAAGAGCATGAGATGTGTTCATAGCCAACCATAGTGAGACAACAAGATCGCGGAGAGCAAAAGGTATATTGTGTAAGCGAATTTAGACAGTTAGGTTAGTTGAGAAACAAAATACGAGTTTTTCCTTTCAATCTCGAATTCCGGCTCCGTCCGCCGATTTTGTCTGTTCTCCCAAAGGGCAAAACTGGTTGGTTGGAAGACCCAGTCTCTTCCCCGTATATCCTGACGTTGGTGATGTCAATATAGCATGGCTCTATTTTTGGAGGCATAGGTAGCTCGACGACGAAGAGTTCTGCTCGTCCGTCGGACAATTTTGTATTCATTATTTTGCAAGCTGGACTAGCTCTGCCCTTCCCTTCTCGCATTATTATTTTGACAGCATAGTTTGGTTTTGGACGGTTTCGTTTCATAAACGATGTAAGCGATGTATGGTACTCGTGATTTATGGTCGGGGCTATTTTTATACAGTACTACTACTGTACATTGTTCGCCTGCAGGTTTTGAAGGTCGAGGATACCCCCCGCCGTTACAAAGAGCTTCAGCAAACTAACCAAGAAGCAAACAAGATAGCTTTGAGGAGAATACCGTAGCTAAGCGCCAATGATAAGCTGACGGTGTTGTGGGTAGGGAGCTGGTTTCTGCCCATCTTACTATCTCTCGTATTATGTCCAGCAAGCTTCAAAAACGACGATCTTTGTCTCAGTTTGTCAGACACCAAGAATGACAGGAGAGGGAATACGAAAAGGAAGCTTTAGGCAAATTGACACAGTCTTCATTCGCACTAGTCTTGAAGCTTGGAAGCTTTCTCAAGCCCCCTCGGTTAAGGCGTTTGGAGTCCTGGGCTGTGGCTATGGGGAATGCAGACACAGAAGCAATGTAGACGGCTATAAGCAAAGAGATCCAGAGAATACAAGTGACATAGTTTCATGCCACAGGGATCAGAAAGCTTTGGGAGCATCATTTGATAATGGCTGTTCCATTGAAGTGCCATGCTAGAGACATCGTCGCTTTGCAGATATTTGGAGGTCAAGCCCTACACGGATCCTCGCAGACAACAATCGGCAAATATACATGAGGTACTAGTCTGCGTCCCTCGAAGCTCGTTGTTTTATCAGCTAATGCAGCTGTTGATGCTAACTTGAAGTCTTGGTTTGACTGCCCTCTGATTTGAAACGTTGTAGAGACAACGCTCACATCGACTCTGCGCGTGTTTGGTAGACCGACCCTTTTCAAACTTCAGTATGCCATTTCAAATAGCGTTGAAATGTCCCAGACGACAGAGCGGGCATTAAACCTAGGGAGTATACCCTCTCAGTAGGGGTGTTTTCACTAAGGGGTATTTCTTCTGAAAGGCCATCAACAATGTTGCTGTACTCAGGGATATCCATTTTAAAAGCGGTTCTCCCAGCATCTGACGACTTTTCCAGGTTCGTAGTTAAAGGACCTGAAAACTACATGTACATCATATGTAGTGCAACGTCCGATTCTATGAGACTGAATCAGTGAGAGAAAAAGCAAAGTTAACAATGAAATTGAAAGCTTAGCAAGAAAGATTTTTATCAAGTCTATTCAAGGTTCATAAGAGTGTTCTTGAAACATTTTTTATGGAAGAGAAGATAGACTTCAAGATTGTAAGCTGCATTAAAAGGGAATTCAGCGAAGATGATATCAATTTTTTTTCACTATTTAATCAAAAGTTCAAGTCAAAGTGAAAAAATATAATGAAAGTTTGCTCGGATGAATAAGAAGTAATTACAAGATATGTGACGATTACTCTGAAAACACAGAAGAACTGTACTCCCAACGAGATAATACACATTAAATAAAAGAAATTGTAAATGAATGCAAACAGTAATTGCTAAGGGATGGGAAGGTAGGCCTGATACAAAATCAAAGTACACAAACCCTAAAATGGGTGTGACGAAAATTGTATCAATCATCCGAGATGACTATTAGTCCCAGGGGAAGGCTCGAAGAGAGGGTAGGAAAAAAAAGGTATACCCTTCCGTATCTATCTCTGCTTATTTCAATAATCTCTTATCCGCGCTAGGAAGGAAGAAACACATTAGTAAAATTCCCTTCTACGGAGTTTGGGTGACTTGCCCGTTATACTCAGCTTCGATGAGTACATCCCCATGGTTATTAAATATTGGGTCTTTGTAGAAGAAGGTCCCCCCACCGGGGATAACAAACTTAGCGCTGTTTGACAGCGCTTTTTGAAGATCGTTGGCGATATCCCTCAGGGGAACGCCCGTTATGGCGTCGGCCATGCGTTGCTTCAAGTGTTCTTCATAAGGAGGATAGCTAGCAAGATCTGGCCAATCATCAAAGTACGTTGAGATTTTGAACAGATGCTGTTGATTTTCTGGGACATTGAGAGAAATCTCAAGGCCGCCTTCCATGACTGAATTCAAGGTAATCGTCAGGCTCCACGTAGCCGTGGCTGAGGCCCTGCATCGCTATTGTGAGTATGTCTACAATGACTATGTCTATCGTTGCACTTACTCAGTCCCCTGAGCGCCGCCAAATAGGTATATTGGCCAAGAATTGAATTTGAACTTGATTTGTGACTCGCCGGTGAGCAATAGCTCGTTCGTTCCTGGTTTCGGGAAAAGTGTAGTTTTATTACTGGCTGGTCACCGTTAGTTTCGAACACGTACTGAAGACTTAATAGCCTGAATAATTGCATCAACTTACCATCGCAGTTTAGATTGACTGCTTTCGGATTGTCAAAAGTGCTCTCAGAACGTTTCCATTCCCACTTCGGCGTATCAGCCGTATTTACTTCTTCGAATCCGAAGAAATCAATGTCCTGGTCATGGCTGCTTCCCAATCCAACGCGAAGATCTGCAGTGAATCTGACAGGGTCATCGTCATAGGCTTTGTGATCAGCAATCCACGCATACGTGTATTTGTTGAAAACGTTCAATAGCAAAGGCTCTTTCTTTCGCAAGAGATAACTGCCAAAGAAAATGTCTTTACTGATGCAGATGGTCCCATCCATAGGAGGGGTGACAAAGTTCCCCGAGTAGGGCAGAAATCTTTGGATGGGGAAGTCCAAATGCTGTGTCATCTCAAGATAGAGGAGATGGTTCTTATCGCCCTCCTCATCGAGACCTTGATGGGGCTCTGTCGTCCTTGGTGCAATGTACTCGTACGTCTGGAAAATGAATGAGGTTGGTGGGAATGTTGGAGCATGTGGGTTGACTGTGCCTGGATTGTTTGCCTTCATTGTATAACCGATGGTTGTCTTTTTAGGCTCGCTCATAACTCCATTCACACCGTCCCCCACCTTAACATGATGGACTGGAATGATGCTTCCTGGCTTCTATTCGGCCATTTAAAGTCGCCAAAGTTACTCAGTTCACGACTGGTAGTGTATCAATCAGTCAGCCAGCTATAATACGGTGTTCTTAGTGATAGCGAGACCTACCTATACGAAGCAATCGTATTGGCTGGTCCCATGCGTCAGTGAATTGTATAGAGCACTCTCCAAACTATCCAAAAAAACTTACTGTTGAAATCAAGATACAAACGACTGATCGAGTAGTCTCCAGGCTGGTTTATCACCGAGGTTGCATTCTGATAATCATCAGAGTCTTCGGGAACATTGACTGCGGCGATATCCACGGAGAAAGCAAGTACCCATCCAGTCACGTCGATTGGGGGGGCATTCGAACTGAGAAGCTCGGGAGAAACCAGAAACATAAGTACATATACAAGCAGTACAGATACTCTATGATGGCTTATAGACGTACTTTAGTTCATCATCCCAGGGCTCGACGGTTCCCTCCTTGAACCTGCAATAATAATATACCGTGCCCCTATTTGAACCAGCGACTTGCAGAGCAACCTGTGGGCTGTCTACCTTTGCGCTCATGTCTCCATCGTGAGTTTTCAACCCGATTTCACCCAGCTCAGGGTAGAGTGCTAAAAGAATCTCAAGATTGCGGTTTATTGCTTTCTGAGACACTGAAACTATCTGTAAAGGACATTAGCAAAATTTCAGGGGGTATCTAGGACAATGGTCACTGGCCTCGGAGTATGCCCCATTGCCTGTTCTGAGAGTTGCCTCCAAGCGAGAAGGGTCGTCTGCCATTCCGGATGTTCTCTTTGTGAACGAGGGTTCACTGGAAAGATGTTTCGAGAGGTCTTAGGTCTCGCAGGCGTCGTGTGGTTCCAAAAAGATACAAGCCTAGCTAGGCTACGACGTCAATTGCAACATATCAGCGAGGCACCAGTCTCCTTGAGGAGCAACAAGAGTGATTTATATAAGAGTTTGATTTTCCCACCAGGCTGAAGATCCGATTTTTGAGCAACGCTGATCCAACTTTTCGATTTTCTAGAGCAGGAGTGAGACAGCAAACTTGAAGTCATCCCTGCCCCTGTCCCGTCTTTTCCAGCTCGGATGCTTGCTCGGATGCAGTGTTTGACGCTTGGATGTCGTTCCCCGCTTTTTCAGCGGGCCGTGCCGCCTTCAGTCACAAGTTCTAGTCGTCGACTTCGCCGAATTAACCCTGGGAGCTGAGTTGGCGTCGTCGTCATACCATGATCAACACATTCTGCCATGGCAAGTCGCAGAAACTAAATATACCGTCCTAAGTACTGGGTTAGACATATGCCATAATGCGAAAGAACAACGATCCTAGTAATGTTCAGCGTTTTAGCAACACTATGACTTTGAGAACACAAGCAATTCATGGAGGAAGGGAAAGGCGATATAAGAATCTCCGCGGTTGGCCATGCGAACGCATTGCGGACATGTTGAACAAAAGTCCCTGCGGTCCCCCCAACCATACAAGGATCAATTCTTTGGCAAGGAATATTGCTGTTGAGCCACACATATTCACAGCGACTGGACGGGTTGTACGGACAACCTATTTGGTGTTTAAACCAATTTTAGGGGTCCTACCATGATGGTTTAGAAAAGTATCACAGCAGCATCTGCAGTGCATCGAGTTAATTAGTTGGCCTCGTCATGATCCTGAAATGGCCATTGTTCTTGAACACATCGCACCTCCTCGGGCATATCAGAACCATCCAGCAAAATCTGCTTCAGCTCCACATTCTTCTTAACAGCGTCCTCGTAATCTTCAGCCCTAACCCAGCCATCATCACCAATCCCTGTAGCTCTGACTTCCAGTACTCAAAAAGACCGTTCATCTGGAACCAAGTTGGCTCCTTCTCGTAGTGCGTATCAACCTCGGATTTAGAAAAAGATATGGGGCATGCAACTGGATCTGGCAGACTGGTACTGAAATGGTCCCAGTTTTCACTTATTCGAATAAGGGCACCCTTAAGGCTAAGAGTATCTCCGCTCCATTGCTTCTCGGCCCTCTCGACAAGGTGTTGTGTTAGGAGGACACGGGAGTCCCTCATCCCTGCCAGGTGTCTTCCATTTAATCCGCCATTGAACACCATGTAAAGGTAAAACAACACTCTGCGCCTGTGGAGTTCGTCTGCTTGAGACTTCTCCTCTGAACCGAGCAATTCATAGTCATCGGGGAGGGTTGGCTTTTCAAGTGTTTGTGGTGGAGGGTGGTCAGGGCTGTGCAGCATTGGAGGGTGCCCTGTAGCAAGCAAGTAGAAGTGGGGGTAACGTTGCATGTTGCCAATCTATGATGCAAGAAATCTTCTGAGTTTCCGGACAAATAAATACGTTGCCGGGAGTAAGGTCTAAAAACAATCAGTCACTAGTTCTGCTGGCCGGGTGGCGTTCACTTGCCTGGGTGGCGCAAGGTTGGACGGTTCAAATCACTCTGAGGATCTCCGCCTAGTAGGTATGGAGCCTCAGCCATGTACTTTGTCAGCTTACTATATCTTTTCATAGTGGAGAAGGGACTGGAAAGAAGTATTTACAAGGACCGCAATCTATTCCCATTTTTGCACGCTTGCCGTACCAAAACATGTAGTCAGTCGTAGGGCCAATACAAAACCGCTCGTCGGCAGATGCCATGGCTGGATCTGTGGCCTCTGCATAAAGGTTTCATCGAAAATTTGACGGGACATCGTCTTTGAAATATATGCTGCCAAAATGGCCAAAGGGGATGCTGAAAATCTTCGTCTCGATATCTACCAAACTCGTCACGAGATGGTGACGCTCTTGTTTTGATAGATTGAACCATCTGGTCTCTAGAGGGACTCCAGAGGCCTTCTCCATGATAATATACTCAACCCCAACAGGATTGTTTGGATCAGCAGACCAGCCAAGTATTCGTGGGACAGGTATCCCCTTCGATCTCAAAAGCTCTGTCGCCGCCACTTCGCTCGCAGTGGCATAATGTTTCGGAACAGTGATCGTGTAGGGGGCTTTGGCAATGACCTCAAACCCATCTTCTGCCGTAAGTAAGAACACGCGATTGAAACCTCCTTCAGCAAACTTTCGCAGATGGGTAATCTTGGCACGCCCAACATGCTTTTCAGCAGCATACTTCAATGCTGCAACATTGAAATTGACGCGCCGTTCCTCAAGGCGGCGTTGTTCATTGTACAGGAACCGACCGGACGTATACGTTGATGATCTTCGTGGTAGTCCCTTCGTCAACATGTCAGAGATGTGAGTTGTAAATCGACAAAGTAAACTAGACAAACCCATTGTACGGCGATTCTATGTGAACGCTGAACTTGTGCAGGATCTGGGGATATTTCTTGTAAACTTGAAGACAAAGGCGCTGGCGGGTAATTTGTTGGGCGGAGAAAAACTTATAAGGCTCCTCGTCATTTCTGCCTTGATCGGGCGAGCAATCTTGAAGCATAAGTTAGGTAGTAGTCTTTGTGGCGTGGTTACCGGTGCTATTTGCTCATTGTATGATGAAAAGTTCTCCCGTCGCATGCGATGGTAAAGCCAGTTATTGTGATTGCTTCAACTGTGATTGGCTAAAAAAGGAGGATATCCGATGATATGGGATTTCCATGAATGACTGGCATTACTCCGCATGGAGGACATTTCACCAAAACAACGGTGCTGAAAAGGGCGGGGAAATGATTACTTCGAAGCTCTGGTATCTACCTATATCTGTATCTCGCATTATTCATGAGGTCTTCTATTGTAGTATGGATATAAATAATATGGCTAATTCCTATTTACTAAACTGTCTAGGGACCTACATACATGAGTTCATGCCAACAAATCAATGCATTAGTCCGTTAAACACCCGCTCAAAAGGTGCTGCACAAAGAGATAACTAAAAGAGATGGGCGTATGAGACGATTCAACAAACGAAAAAAGTGTCGTAAATGGAGAGGAAAGAAAATGCCAACCGCTAACACATAATTGCAAAACTATCCAATATGAAAACGGGAAGAAATAAATAAATGGAGTTCAAATCGAAAGACAGCAAGAGACAAGGAAGACGTATATACACCGTCTTATACCTGAGGCGTAAAGGAGAATCCCGTCGCTTCGTTGTATCTGAAAGATGCTCGTTTTCGTCGTGTCGATGGTAATCCAAATACATGCTCGTGATATAAAATATGGTCCCGCTCATTCTTCAACCGTCATCTGAAGACAAACGGGTGCATTTGCAGGTTCCTGTGCTTGTGCCTTAGGTGCCGGTTCCAGGACATTGAATGCTTCCAGTGGCTCCTGTCTCTGGTGTGCGACTGATGGCTTATTCGCCTCCGCTGATGGTGGTGGTGATGGAGGTGTAGTTGGTATCTGGCAGGCTGATCCTTCAGATTCCATTCTCGGTGGAATATCTTTTGGTCCAGCCATATTTGGTTTCTGCGTAGTGTCTAGTGTGGCTGATTGGGCAGCCTCCTCAACGGATGGAACAGTCATGTCGTAACCAGGTATGTGATCTCTGGGACCAGCGATCATACTTGGCTTGTGTATAACGGGGGGCGTATACTGCTGCGTGGCTGATGCAACAGGCAGAGAATGAGTGTTCTGGTGAAATCTAGGTGCTGAGTCTCGTCTCTCAACTCCGTCATTTGATTCAATTTTCTTTCGCGATGTTTCTTGCTGCAAACCCGTTTCAGCATACGGGGCAGCAGAGTCTTGGCCACATATGGGTGCGGAATTGCTCGTGGCGCTTACAGCGCTTGGTTTGGATATGGTTGGCTGCGGCCGATGAATATGCGTAACTGTCTCAACAGAGGGACCTGCGCACTGAATCATAGGCGCCGAGTGACTTGGAGCAGGCTGCGACATGCATTCCTGTTGGGGCGGTATCGGGGCAACTGATGGCGTTTCAAGGATGGGCGGCGCTTGACATCCAGAGACTGCATGAACGACTCTACTTTCAGCAGCAGCGCAGCCTGTTGGAAGTTGCGGCTCCGCAGAGCGTATAATAGGCGGGATGGCGACTGGAGGCGGATTATGGTTATTTTCCGCCATTACCATCGGCGTGGAGACGCTCGGCAGGACGAGCTGAGGTGCGTGGTAGGTGGGGATATGCTCTCGTCTTGGCATGCAAATTGATAGGTAGAGAACGAGTATGCTAAGAAATGCGAGTGCAACATTGCGCTTATCACTGGCGAGGACACGGATGTAGTTTGCGCACAGTGTTTGTAGGTCGACTTCCTTCGTGTTCGACTTTGCGTTCATAGGCTCGTGCTCATGGTCATGCTGATGTGGGTGTTGCTGCTCATGCTCATGCTGGTGCTCCTGTTCGTAGGGCGACACGGAAGGGGCAACAGGCGGCGGTGAGTCTGGGCTTTCAAAAGAAGGTGATGACCGATCAAAGTCCAACTGATATGACTGTACCAGATTATCATCCTCAAGCCCACCAATAGCCTCCTGCGTGGGCTGTGTTGGCTCCCCATAAATCTCCCTTCGCCGCTTGTCCTCCTCGGCCAAACGCATTTCCTCCTCCATCTTTATCGCCTGTTCCTCAACGGTCCTCCGCTCCAGCTCACGCTTAATGCCCACGGGAAGCGTTAGACCGATCTCAACATCCACCTTCTCCATCTCCCTCCACACTGCAGCCCACGCGCCAGCTCCCATTAATCCATTGGCAGCATAGACTCTGATATCCCACTTCCGCTTCTCCCCGTCCAAGTAGTCGAGAACCCTTGCGCCGCAGTCAGCGCACTTTCCCCCTTCACACCCATCGATGCCGTCTCCCTCATCACCCTTTTCACTAGCCGGCTCATCATCTCGGTCATCTGCACTATCCCCATTTTCCTTTCCAAGAAAATGCCCATAATCCGATCGCGGCCTTACCAATTCCAAACTTTCCAACAATCGCTCCTCAAGCACATCATACAAGTCCTGCGGATGCGATATTAACAGACCTCTATCCCTCAGCACTCCCGAATTAATAATCTTATCCTCGAGCAGCTTCCATCGCGCCCAGTATTTCTCTGGTAAAACCTCCTTGAGAACTTGTGCGCTGGGCTGACCTAGAGCTTGTGATAGCGAAAGTGATGGCGGCAGCAAAGTACAGTGAAGAAGGACAAGCGGGTACTCCTTTTGGGCTGTTTCCTCTTTCAGTCGGGGTGATTTATGATGTCGCTTTGCAGATGGCGGCGTTGACCCTAGCGAGCGAATGGATATACCCGATACGCTCTGGCATGAATGGCGCGCACCACCACGATGTCTCCGTCTCGAAGGCGTCAGATCCTCGTCTTCGTACCCGTACCCATAGCCATCAGACTCCTCATCGCCCATCTGCAATGCGCGCACCGAACTCGGATGTCTGAACGGCGAATCACGATCTCGCACACCTGGCGCGGCTTTTGAGAGGCGGGATGCGTAGTTGCCCCTTTTGGAGCCGTTGCTATTAACTGGGGTTGGTTCCTCATCATTCTGGTCGGAGTAATGTTGCATGTAGTGTCCGCGAAAGCTTGATGGAGTTATTGTGCCGTAGGACTCGTGCTTTTCGGGTGGGCATACAACGACGGATCCCGGTAAGGATGATATCGAGGAACGGCTGGATGCTGTCCCAGTAGTGCGCCCCATACCACCCTCCCGATCAAAGAAGTCGTCTTCGCCTGTGAATGTGCTGGAGCGCTGGGAGGAGGATGAGGAGGATTGGGGGCGCTCGACTTCATGGTCAGTGTCATGCTCTTGGGTATGCAGTTCGGAAGCAACGTCCGCTTCCTCACTTTGGTTTACTGGCGATGTGTCTGATTCAGGCACGGCATCTGTAACTTCCTCCGCGAGCAAAGGCAATTCTTCTTGCTCTTTGATCTCGGCTGCGGGCGGAGCTGGCGATAGATCGGCTTTATCATTTTCTCGGGTGCCTGCGTCCGGCGTATTCAACACTACCGTCTCGGGAGCTAAATCCGCCATGGCTGTGAGTTCCCTTCCCGCTTGCTTGTTTGATGGTTTTGTCTATCTTGCCAATTCGAGGTAGTACTCTGGAGGTCGTTCCGTTCGTAAAAATGGCAAAATCGTATGAGCGACCTGACCGAAGCTATGAGGGTTCACAAATTCGATAATTAACCGTGCAGATGAATATTTAATTGTATGTAACCTGATCTTATGCGACAAACGGCGATCTATGACATGATCAATTTAGCATAACCATCAGGCGTACGAAATGGAATAACTTGTCCCTAGAAAAATAGTATAAAACATCAAAATTAGTCGGGTAATATCTTCAATCGGGTTTTCTGCAAAGTATGAATAACATTCAAGTCTTTCCAAAGTTCGAGAGAAAAATGCCATTCAAATAGCATGGGTTGGGCTGGTTGTGAGCTCGAGGCATGCTTGTTTAGAGGAGGTTGGGGTATATCCGTTGTGGGGGCAACCGCCAAAATAAATGCGGTGGCAGGGCCTCAGAACGCTGGATAAAACACAACCTCTTCCGTCAAAACGGCTTTGCACAACCAATTATCGAGTCCGCCCTGTCTTTTTTGCTTAGCCACTTAATTTGCATTGGTGTATCTCTAGACAGGGATGTGGCGGAAAACTGAGCAATGCATCCAGAATCATCGGTGAGATGACTTGTAAAACGCAGCGTATCTGGTTCTCCACTGTAAGTCAACCAACAATGTTGGGCACTGAACATCGCGGTACATTCGCAGTACGAAATCAAAGCGAGTTGGTCGGGTAAATAATATGCATACAAATTGTAAATGGCGGTCAATATACACAACTAGAAATGTCAATAACGCTGGGGATATATACGCAGCAGCAAAAGATAACCAAACGCTAAAGTTTAAAACGTGAATTTCGAGAGCCAAAAAATACGAAATACGACTGAAGATAATAGTCCCTCAGCAACCTATCCGGACGGTACCCCGATGCGCCGACCCTTCGCCATAAAAAAGGTCCGCCTACTATAGTTAGTTTCAACAAGAGTAGATGAAGAAAACCCAGAACAAGTTATTATACGGAGTATAGAAAGAATATATACAAAACAACATTTCCAGAGAAAGCATTGGGTAAATATTCAACCATGAAATAGAAGGCGGAGGGAGGGCTTTTCATCCCATCATCGGGGATACGGATGTATGCCCAGGTAGCTTCTCACATCGGGTGGTAAGTATTCCAGCCAGGGCATAAACTCCCCGTCAAATGAAAATGGGAAAGTAGTTTGGTCCTGAAGGGAGTTCATGTCGATATCCTGGCTCTCAATCGACATTATTTCATTATTGCCACCGAGATAGGTATTGGTATCTCCCGTCTGCGGGTTGCTATGAGCGGGCAACCGAGTATGCTCGTCTTGGGCAGGGCGATTATTCGTTTGCGGAACAGTATAGCCATACGATGTTGCGGTTGAGGTGTCGCGGGCAAGATGTTCCCTGTCCTCCAGGTCGCCCTGGAACCTTCCCGTCGATGTGCCTGTCCTGAGTGCTGGATGCGCATAACTAGAATCTCCAGCGAGGCGAAAGGTAGAATTAGTCGGAATATCATTTGAAGAAACTCCGGAATATTGCGCAGACGATCCGATTGCTCTCTGATGGCTTTGGGCCGAAACGAGATGGCCATCGCTAGATTGGTATTGGCTCGTTACGGGCACATAGCCGCCTGCAGCTCGAGAAGAAGAGGTGGTTTGTGGGGTTACTGGCTTGTATTCAACTGGGGACGGAGGGTTCAAAGTCGAGGAACTGCGGAGCATAGAATTCGGCTGCGGAGGCGGCATCTGGTAGAGAAAGCTTAGATTCGGCTGTGCCGAATCCGTGGCGCCTGTCAATGCCCAACCAATGGCTATAATGTAGGTTAGCAGAAATTTAAGTGAAGCAAATGCATAGAATAGAAGTAGCATTCGTACCCTGGCTTGGGTCCATCCTGGGTGATCCAGGAGGCCCAGCAGTCGCCTGAGGCGGCTGGTGCGCAGTTTCAACAGGGGGGTTTGTAACCCCTGCAGTCGGGTCTAGGGAGCTTTGGCTTGTCCGTTTCCAACCCGGCGGAGCCGTTCCGGAGGGTGGCGGTTCCTCAACTGCATTTTCCATTTCTTCTTCCGTGTAAAGTTGCGGGTCCCCGATACCTTTTGCTTTCTGGTCGAGAACAGTAAGAATATACCCGACTCCTTCCCAGTAAACCTCTAGTGACTTGAGCGCTTTGTAACAGCGCTGGTAATTGTCCTTGGCTGCAGATGCTAACAGTGTATGCTTTGCGTTGGAATTGCGTTCTGAGGACGTGGAGGTTTCAACAGCGGATAGAGTATACTTGGTGGTCTGGTCGGTGGATGCAGACGGTGGAGGGGAATCAGTGCGAGATGATGGCTGGGAGTAATAAGCGCTTTCCATCAGGAAGGCGCAAGCGGCAATATATATTGGCTGGCTGGTAAACGGGTTTCCAATGAAGCTTTTCGCATCGATAAGTTCGGCGAACGCTAGAATATCTGCAATTGTTTTTGCGGACGACAATGATAACTCCCGGCTATTTGGGAAGAGCTGTTGAATGCGACCACCAAAAGAATGGAGTAGTGTTGGCTGGTGGAGGAGGACGATCAAGGCATGGAACCACTGCAAGGCCTCAGCTATGTTTCTCTCATTATAAAAAAGGGTAATCACTCACAAAATGTAGCAAAATGAAATTGGTGCCTTCACCAGCCTTCACATAGTCTTGGAAGTTGGCAGCATTGAAGTGAAGCTTTGGTGAAAGTCGTTGGTAAATGCCTGTTATGATGTTAGCGGCATAACTCGGTAAAAGCGAGTTACATAGGTTTATAGGTTACCTGTGAGGTCACTTTCCATGCCAGCCAATCGCTTCAAGATATCAGTGGTCACATGGTTGACCTCCTTGATCGCATTTAGGAGGTCGGTTATCCTGCCGTAAAGATGGATGATTCTCATAAGGGGCGGAAATGGACCCGGCCAGCCGTTAGGGAGCGCAGACTCAGACTGCAACGGAAAGAAGATTTCGATATCATCATCTCGAAGTGTCACAGGCCTACCAGTCCCGGATGAGATAACACGATCCAAAAAGAAAATGGCCCAAAAGGAGTCCACCCGCTCGCGTTCCTTAGCCCGGTTCATAGATTTTTTGTCTTTGGTGCTGTCACCTGGACTCGAAGTCGGTTCGCTTGCACTTTCTAGCTGTGCTTCGTTATATCTACTTCCATGGCCTGAGATGATATTTTTCGGCGACAACCCTATTCGCCCATAGCTGAATTTCATCCCTTCAAGCTTTTGTATTCCCAAATCCTGTGCCATCCTAATAGATATGCCCAAGTACATCCACAGTCCACTGTCATGATTTGATCCAAACTCTTCGTATGCAAGCAACAAACATGCTTGCACTACAGCTAGAGTTGGGAACGAAAGAGCGTCAACTACAGCGCACATTGCACGATGCGCAAATGGTTGTCCCTGGTGGGCATGTTTTCGATCGCTCTTGGTCGATAAGCCCGGTTCGATGTTTTGAGATTCTAATGTCAGAAGTGGATGAAGTGAGAATCTTGCCGCCATTGCGCACACAGCATCAACAAGGATGGGCTCCACTCGCTTCTCTTTCAGATCTCGAAGAAATCTATCACGTTGAAGAAATGGAAAATTACAACCGAGATGTGTGAAGAATACCTCGCACAAATGAGTTACCAATCCGCTCACTGGTAAATTGTCATCCTGGTCATAAAAGGGGATGCTATGCGAGGCCCGCGAATTTGCTAAAGCTAATGACGTAGACGGCGCTGCATCCGAAATCTTTGGGCTCCGGACAGACGAGAAGGACTCTATACAATATCAGTATCTCGTTATGGGTAATAATGATGTGTTTTTTGAGATTCGTCCTACCATTTGATATCGATGGGTTGCTTTGTTTCGGCTCCCTAACTCTGACAACCTGCTCCCAGACGGAATCAGCCACGAACCAGACATGATGCAATGTCTTTATCATACCATCTGTTTATAACCGGGGACAATTGCGGTAGGTCCAAAGTAACGAAAGTAGGGCACATGGGTGTGGTTGCTCCCGAGTAGCGAGGAACGACCTATACGATTATATAGGTTAGGTAAAGCTCTAGCTGGATAATAATAAAGGGCGTATAGAACATCCGGGAAAAGCTTACCGCTTTCGGGACTGTCGACAATTGCGGAATCTCCGTGTCCATTTTGGCCAGGTGGTTGATCCCGTGGGGTGGAAGCCGGCTTACGACCATGCGAAGCTGGAGTTTTATCATGGACGTTCGAAGGTAACGCGGACTTCGATAGCTGAGGAGAGGTGCTTTTCGCCTTGTCCCGTTTTGACGACGCAGTATCTGACTTTGTTGCCTGCCCTATGTTTGGCGTAGAATCCGCCAAATCAGGCGGGTCTTTGTATCCTAAGCAATTCTGTCCATAGTCGGAGCAGGTTTTGCACGCTGCTTTCGGATTAGCCAAAGCCAACCACCGTAGACACTGGCGTATACGACCAGAGATACAGAAGCAAATGAAAACATAAATACCTGGTTGTTCCCCAGAGCACCTAATTTTTCGTTTCCGACAAGTTCGGCAACTACAGTGAGCGAGGCGCAAATTAGCTTTTGGTGAATCATCCATATGCGCGCAAAAGCGGCGAAGTTGCTGGCATCGGTGAGGACATTAAAAGGGAGAATAGTGAACTCACGCAGCAGTGACTCTGCGCCTCTTTGTTTGAGGCTGCCCATCGGTAGAGACGAAACGGATCTGTCGCGGTTGAGCAGCCTGCTTCCCACGAGAGGACTGGCTCATGGCAAGCTGTTTGACGAGGGCATTTGGCGGCCACGCGGCATATCAGGACGTTCGTCTGTCGCTTCAAGAGAAGAGAGATCGAGGGGGCCAATCGCGACCAAGGGAGGGCAAAGGCTTAAAGAGACACATTCCAGATCAGGGCGTAGGACGGTATGGATGGACGGCTTGGTCACAGCGCCGGAAAATAACCAGGATAGAAACACCTAGCTATAGGACGGTGGTGGTGGTGGAGAGTGGAGGATGATGGGTGTTGTTCCCTGACAGACCCAGCCAGCAAGTTGGGGTAAAACAAGCAACCCTCCGGCTCCTTGGCGGCCCGGGCCAGCTTGGTTAGTTATGTCAGCACGCCTAGTCGAGATATAAATACTCCAGCAGTTACAACAGTCAAGTTGAGTCAACTATGCCCCAGACAGCGGCAGGGACTCGTGGTGCAATCAAGGTGGCATGCGCTCGTTAACAAAACTCTATTGGTATATCCAAAATATAACAAATACACGTCTAACAAAATCCAAAAGTCTATTCTAAACTGAACCGTCTGGCCGAATGCGCGCCTATTAGGATAGCAGACGACAAGACGACTACTGTGGTCGCGGAATCTCCATAGCGCTCGTCGACCTCACGTACGAAATCCCTCCAAGCCGAGCAATGGGTCGAAGAACGGCCGGGTCGAGCAGAGTCTTCTCCTCATTGAGCGCGTCTTCTCTTGCCCAAAACCTCATACCCTCCAAAATCGCCATAACACCACTCTTCTTCCCCGGGTTCGCCCTGCTATCCCATTCCTTCGTTTCCACGAGCTTTGCCTCGATCGAAAATATCGACTCCTCGACCCGAGGGGCCTTGACAGTCGTACACGGCGCAGGGTGTAACCCTGTCAATTCGAATTCGGATACCCCGTGCGGAACGCTGATGGAGGTGTAGTTGGCAGCTTCCAGATAATGCTCGCCCACCGTGTTGACGACGCACTCGCCTGTCTCGAGAATATTGCGGAGGGAATCCTTGGGGGGATTGGGCTCGCCCGTAAAGCCAACAACGATGATGGGGGGGTCATAGTTAACCATTTGCGTAAAGCTGAAGGGAGCAACGTTTATACTCTTGCCGTCTTTCGATATTGTGCTGAGGAGGCCGATCGGGCGGGGCACGACGGCGGATATCAAAAGCTTGTAGTTGTGCATTGCTGGCCGGCCGGCTTGGTAGGGGTCGATTTCGACATGGTTCTTCTCCAGAGTGTTATCATTCCCTCCTTCTCCTTGTTTCCAGCTGGGATTAGGCGATTTGGTAAACGTTAAGGATGTGGAGTGGTCGAAGTCGGGTCGCGATGCTTCGACTTCGGCGAAGGGGGGGCGGACCGTAGACATAGTTGCAGGGCGGTGCGAGCTTTGAGGTCAGTATAATGATGAACAGGTCGGAAATTCAAGACCTGGTATTATCTGCGATATTCAATTGGCAAAGGAATTGTGCGACTACGTATGAGGTGGTCTTACTGCTGTCAGTTGCGATATCTTTTGGCCTTTTTATCGTCCCCATGGGCTGGGACTTGGCCCATCAGAAGGTGGGGTTGTGTTCCAGCTTGGAAGAGTACTTCTCCGCCGGATGAGGGCCCGGCAGAGAACAGCTCTGTCCCTCTGGTCCGAAGCTGTCATCATATCCAAGAGAAAATGCGATTCGAGAGGAAGGGCGAAAAAGTGGAACTGACATAGGAGTATTTCGAAATATCCGAGTGCAAGGTGATGAACACGGCTCCCGAGGTCCTCCCGGCTGACTCAGCGACTTCCCCTGTGGTTTCAGGCTTCAACTTCAACTATCCAAGTTTCGATGAAAGAAAACTCCTACCAAATATTTGATCATATCGAGTGCAAAGTCACTAGCATTTGCATTGGTGATCACTTGTCACATATACTACACATCAAGCTTCCTGAAGCACAGCGCATATTTCTCCGGGATATTAGGCGAATTCCCGAAAGCAAGCGTTGGGCTGAGCTTCATCGAGGGAGCTCTGAGCTTTACCTGTGAGTATGAGGGGGTAGATTTTCTTTCGAGCCTCTCAGGCCTTGGGTGCAAGGAAGCTGAGCCGGACGAATTTTCGAGTGCGGGAGACTTTTCAGTCCCACATAAAAAACCCGTGGGCAAGCCGGATACTCCCCGCTGTATTCAGCCCAACTGAAAGGAGTTGGATAAAGGTCGGAGACGGAAGCCGCATGCCTACCCCACAATTAAATTGTTCGCAATGTGTTTTATGCGCATTTGATGTGATATGAGGGCAGTGCATGAGATTCTTCGCGCTAAGGAAGAAGTCATGAACTATTCTCGTAGTTCAGTTTCATGATCCGAGTCCAACCCCTCTAGTGACTGTAGGAGGGAGTGTTGCTTTGACGAATGCAGCTTTGTTCCCCCGCAGCTTAAGCAAAGACGAAGGTACCAAGAGGAACGTCATATAAATGAAAATGCTTCCCCAAAAAGGATTAATCCTTTTGGGCAGGGCCAGGGTGATTATTTCGTACGTTTGGCACCTCACTCCATGACTACGTATCTTCATTCACATGATCGTCAGTTTCAACCTTAGCTGTCCCTGCGGAAAAGGAGCTGCCAGGAGGCTCAGGCCAAAGTTTATTCTCTAATAGACATTGAAATTTGGCGAGAATAGGCCAACCTCTAGGTCCAGAGTATCCAATGCATCCAATTGTGCCGTGTTCATATTGCTATTAGCGATCTATGTCAGCTGCTGGAGGCGACCTGGAATGCAATATAACATGCCAGTGGAATTGGAAAATTACTCACAATTCAAAATCCAGGAACTGGTCAAAGAACGTCTCGTTCAAGTCGGCGTGGTTTGAACTGGCCGCCCTATGCGACGTTTGGGCGCTGCTTGTTGGTTGAAGGTGCTGCTGCTGAATTAACACCCCGCTTTCGTCCACAAGCGCCAGAATCTCTGGCAAGATCTTCTCGCACCAACCAACTTGGTCCATAGATCTAATTGCCGTGACGCAAAATTCTAACTTCTCTCGGCATGCTGAAGGGCTCCGTTTGTATATCGCCAGAACCAGGGTCTGGACTAGTTCTTGGATGCATCCGCTGTCAAAGAGGAGTAGGCTAGAAAGACATTTGGTCTGCATCATGCGTTTGAGAATCACGAAGGCGTTTTCGGAGGCTTCGAGGCAGGTGTGGCTGAGCTCCTCATAGCGCTTTTGCTTCTGCGGGCTTGCGGTGAGCTTGGATGCGTGAAGGACAGCATAAAGGAGAAAGGGGCGAGTGACGTGGATTAATGTCATCCAATAGCGCAAGTGTAGGACGAAGACTGCCCGTTTATGAGAGGGCGGGACGGAAGAGTCCCACCGAAGATGTGAGGGGATTGCAATGAGCCAGTCTCTCAACATTGTTATGCGGTTCGAGACTTCCTGGAAGGAGACTTTGCCTCCACTTTGCGCGGGGATGAAGTAGAGGGAATGGCTTATTTGCTTTTTCAATTTCACGAGTGAGACGCAGCAGGACTGGTAGCCGAGGGGCATGTTCGATCCAGGGTCCAGTATCTTTAGGACTCGTTAGTTCTCACTGTACGCTTTGTTAACCGAAAGTTGGCCATGGTTACTTACCTCCTCAGATGCTGCTGGCGTCTGGATATATGTGACTTCGTCAACTATGGCACAGGGATATCCTAATCGGATGGCTAATTCCTGGTCCAGAAGGTATAACGTCCACCACAGTCTGCGAGTTTTCTCCCTTTCAACGGAATCACGACCTCTTGGCGAGACGTTACGGTGCATTCCTAGCGAAAAAGAAATTCTGGTGGCAGTACCAAGTAGAGAATAGGCTGACACGCTATAACAGGTAGAATGTAACGCAAGGCTCTAAAATCGTATCAGTGCCGTCTCCCTCGTGGAGGGAATCTGTGTGGGAAAGTCGGAACATACTAGTAATGCAAGTGCTCTAACACTCTCCTCATCAGCTCCATCACAGACCTGCGGAATTAGGCTTTTGGCCATTGACAGGTACTCAGTCGGGGTTTTTACGTCTCGTATGATTGGAGAATTCGATGTTTTAGAGGAGCATATTGCAAATATGGAATATAGAGAGCAAACCCACTGGGCACTAGCTGTCACGCCAGCATCCTCGAAGGTCCTATCTAAAGCAGAGTATACCTGTTCATGTGAGAAAAACCAGTATACGCATTGGATTTCTTGGAGAAACAATGACATGTACTGGACGCATACGTCGCGAGCCGGCAAATAAATCCTTTCCCTATAGAATGGCCTGCTACTTGTAGTGTTTTCCGGGCAGGGTGGCGGGAGATGGCCAGATCGAAGAGGCGGAATAACCTTCGGGTCTTGCTTGTGAAGCCCATTGTCTCTGGATTGGGCAGCGTGCGTTGCGTGGTTGAAGCGCAGAGAAGAATCTGCCCCGACATATCCTTGACAGTATGTTACCAAGCTATCTCTGCGAATCAAAGGCCCCATGGTGATGTGGCTTACTATATTTTCCCAACGAATCGACGAGCATACAGCCCTGCTCCTCCTTGAGAATAGAACTTTCATCTGCCTCGATGAGTTCTGGCGCAGGTAACCCTCGAGGCTGTGGAGTTGGCTGGGGTTCAAGAACACCGGCATTTGAGGGTTGCGCAAGCCGTCCCTTTTCAATACTTGCGATCATGGTCCTCATAGTTGGCAGGTCCAACTCTGTCCCTGGCACAAAATGTCGTAGCAAATACATGCAGGATTCATATTCTTCCTCTGAAACCTTGTAGAATGGACGCTTTCTGGGCCGTGCAGTGGTTCCGCATGGCTGCCCTATTGACTCGCAGTACCTACAAGATCCTAGTCCTAAACACGATCGATAAGAATGAACATCAGCTGCACATCCCCAAAGTCTGATATCATGTCATTTCTTTTCCACAAGTTCACGAACCTGTTTGTACACACTGGCGAGTAATTAGCCGTGAACCCCCAGTTAAAGTACGTAATCCATGGACCGCAAACATATACTACTTACCTTTGTTTTACGCTGCTTGCAAGTATCGCAGCTCTGCCGTGCCCGTTTTCTGGTCTGGTTCGGTGAGGTCTCCTGTTCTGAATTGGGTGAGTTCCCTGGTAGAGGGGAGCCTCCGTGAGGACTAGTTTCAGCCTCCATCGGACACCCAGCAGCCTAAGATAGACAAGAAAGAAAAAGGATAGCTCAACCAACAATGTTTCGCACGCTGTATAGCGCTAAAATGTGAGGTGCAATGCAGATAAGTGGTCGAAAATTGAGAGCAAAAGAAACGAACTGCTTCGGAACGCTGGAATAACTACAGATTTGGAGACGAAATGGCTCTAACTAGTAGCCTGGTAGGTGAGCTGTAACTAATGAAACTATCCAGCTAGCGGCTATACTAAAGAAGCCGTTAAGAGCTGCTCCATGCGGGGTAAAAGCCGCTAAACCATTCACAACGTTGCTCAGCCTAGATTCAGGGATAGGACCGACATAACCTCTCAGCAATATATTTCAAGTCCAAGAAGTACAAATTCATGACAAATTATCGCGTAATATCTAAACAGAGAAATATATGTTTATGTTATATTCTTTTATATGTGAGCGATAGTACTAATATCTATCTCATGGGAGCACAGTAACAACCCCTGAACCAAGGCCTCTATTCCTTATCGAAGTTATCCAAAACAATATCTAACGGAGCCAGGCCAACAGTAAAATGGTCCTTTGTCTCCGTCATTAGTCGGGTACCATCTTCGCCAGGTGCGAACTTGATCGTATTGAATGCCATAAGTATCTGGCAGACAACTGCTCTGAGTTCCATGAGAGCCAGAGGGCGGCCGATGCAGGAGTAGGGTCCTAAAGTTTTTGGATTAGAGGATCGTTTTAAAAAGGTAAGGAACACCACATACCCAAAGAGAATGTGGCAAAACAATGCTTGTTTTTAATGAGTTCTGCTTGGGAATACCACCGTTCAGGGATAAACTCGTTGGCGCGAACGTATGCATCCTCAGCTAAAGAGTGCCCCATTAGTTCAAATGAATCTCCTCAACAATTCATTGTAAGGAACGCTCACATCTCCCTAATGCCCAAAGCGGTATCATTATGGTAGTTCCCCCTGGAATGTACGTTCCATTGATTGAGATGCCTTCTGGTGGCGTCAAACGCGGGTACCCAGATGGTATAGCCGGATGGAGTCTCATAGCTTCATAAATGATTCCCTCTAAGTGCTTTGCTGAGGAAACGTCCTTAGGATCCAAGCATTTCTTCCCCCCAGCAAGAAGCGGTTTTAGTTCAGCGCGGAGTTTCGTTATCTGCCTAGGATCCTTTGCGAGGTGATATAGAATGTAGGTTAAGGTGGCGGCAGTTGTGTCACTTCCTCCGACAATGGTAAGCCGTGTGTCTCCTCGGAGCAGTTGGTAGTCCTTATCCTTTTTCTCGGTCTTCTCATAATCCTCAAGGAGATATTGTAGAACCTGTAGACACTCAGCGTCTTAATATCCTTATAAAGAATAGCTGCCTGGGGATACTAACATCGGCTTTTTCTGACGGTTTCTTTGATCTATCTGCGACCTTACTTCCCACGAATTCTAGAAACCGCTTTGGCCCCTTGGCCAAAAAGGGGATCCGATGAATGATCGGGGTTGCCCAAGGAATAGGAGTGAATTTTCCCACATTCGCCATCCCAGCTTCAAGGAGGTCCGGAACCCACCGATTGGTCTCTTCCGTTATCATACGGAATGACTCACCAAAGGCTAGCTCTCCCATAATATCAAAGGCCCAGTACTTGCACCACCGCGTGGCGTCAAACGGTTTACCACCCATCTTCGCGAGCTGCTGAACAAAAAGTTCGCTATGTTGGACCACACGCGGTTCGTAAAGGCGCAATGAGGCAGGTGAGAAGGCTTTCGAAAAGACCTTGCGGCGTTTATCGTGCATCTTTTTGTCCCGCATGGTATGGAGGTTGACCAAGGGCAGTGACTGTTCGTACCACGGCGTTTTGCTGCATTTCGAATCAGATCCTAGAACTGCCTGAACTGCCTCTGGAACATTGACAGAGAGGTTTGCAGGACCTGTAGATAACTACTGTTTAGCCCAACAAGCCAATCGAAGGAATCAGGCTAACATTGCAAGACGTACCAGTTCGGCAAATGGGGCCATATTTCTCATGCAACTTATACATTAACAAGTAGTTGTCTGAGTTTTTCAACAAAAATGAGTGATATATGCTTGATATTCTGAAAAGAAAGGGACCGGGGAATTCCCTGAGAGGGTGAAAGAGTACTCTGTAGGCGAGAATACTGCCATAGAGACCAGCGAAATATGCAGATGAGATTAGGAATGTATTGGCAATTGTTTTAGCCACCGCATACTGGGTGAGATATAGTATCGCCGCCCCAAGTAAGAAAAAGAGAAATAAGTAAGTTTTGATAATAGCAGTTCCGTATCTGTGATGTTCACCGTAGATGAAAAAGCTGAGATGAGTGGTGATTCCGGCAGCTGAAGCCAGGATACAGCTACTTCTGTAGTTGTCCCAGCTGAGATTCAGCACGAAGTCTGCCAAGGGGCTCATGTTGACGAAATCTCAAACTGAATGAAATGGAGAACGAATGGCTCCTTTTCATTTTCCTCGAGGGGAGAAAAGCATTATCTCATAAAAGAAAGCTCAAATTTTGATATATCCGAAATATCAGGCCCCGCGGCCCTTAGTGTTCAACGGCAGCACTCATATTGCCGGCGTCATTATGCCAAGTAGTCTGCAAAATGCCTGGCTTGGAGAATATTTAATTTTCTCCGCTTCATTCATTTCCTCCCCGCATTCTAATCTGTCGTCCGGCAGTGTCATCCAGGTGTGGACTTCGTTGAAGTTGCTTCGGCGCCCAAGAAGCCGACGGCTAACCGAGCACTAGTCCAAATCAGGAATAGTTACAGATGCGCCGGCGGGCGGGTCTCGGCTATTCGACTAGCAGTGCATTGCCGCTAGCCGAAAGCCCGGCCACTACAAAACTAATTTCATGTCGTCATCTAGCAAAGGTAAGCTTCAAGGTTACTAGTATCTTGAGGGTTTGTAGGTTGGGACTTTTGGGAGCCTTTGAAACTATTCAATGCTGGCATCTATAAGCTCCTATAATTAATCCACTGCCAGGGCACACAAACATTCATTGAAAGGTACTACATAGTATAGCTACAAGAGCCACGAGGGACACTGCGCATTATTATCTAAATATGGCCTGTGTTACGCCAGCGCTATTCCTAATTCACGTGGAAAAAAGATTACACTCAAATCTTTAGCTTTTCAACTCCATTAGCCAATTGCCTTTCTTCTCTCATTCTTTTCGGCCATATACCCTGCTTTCCCGGGCTAAGGATGCCGTTGGGATCAAGCGCATCCTTAATCCGCTCATTGAGCCTCATCAGCGCGCCACCGCGATAGTCATACTGCTGAGCAACAAGATCCATATGTTCAACATGAGCGCGATATTCACCATAGCCCGCTTTGCGTGCGTCGTGCACAAGTTGCACAAACAACTTATTTGCATTCTCTTTGTTCGTTGCGCATTGTCTATCGAAATAGATCATGTTGATGTGTGTGAGATGACGGTGGTAAAGATGTAGACCGGCAACGAAGTCGAAGCCGAATTTAGCGCAAGAGGCTTTTGCCGTGTAATAGAAGTCAAGCGCATCTTGACCATTCGGAGGTAGCACTGGAGAAAAAGAGATATGTCCACTAATGAGAAAAGAAATAATGATTAGTTGGGGTCGTTTTTAATCCTTGACCAGGTAAGATACATACCCGTCTTCTCCTCGGTATTTGACTGCATTGATGGGTACCATGGTTGGCACTCCGGTCTGGCAAAAGCGATCGCGCGGCGGCACATCTTCTGCTCTGAGGTATTCCTCCCCTTCCCTAGGATAGTATGCGGTGCCTCGTAGTTTAGCTCCTGGTATCTTCAGAATCGCTGCCTCACATCTTTTATAGTTCGCCTCTATGATTTCTTTCGGTCCGTAGAGTCCGAAGTTGGTATCCCAGAAGCCACAATCGAATTCCTTCTGCAGCTCCTTCAACCGGGAGTCAGGGATAGCGCTAGGCCCGTCGTAAAATTGCTTGCGACAGCCTCGTCGACCAATTTCACGGCATATATTGCCTATGACGGGGTGATTTTGGATGGCTTCCTTCATGAGTAGTCCACGGAAAGTTTCCACAAGCAGCGCAAGATCAGTCTCATTCTCGAAATCTGCGTGACATGACATAAAGCCTTCGGGGGCTGGCGAAGCCCACAAGCTCAATTTTGTAACTATTCCAAAGTTCGACTGGTTAAACATGGAGTCATAAGTAGGGCCGTATCCTCCTCGGAACAAAGGCCAGCATTTTGAATTGTCCAGGGCACCCATGCCTGTCCTGACAATGGAACCATCAGCTAGGACTGCTTCAATACCACAAATTTGATTCGAATGATCGCCATGAGGAGTATATCCCCAACCCTATTGTTAAGTTAGACTAGAAGACGATAATACCCTTGACTGTACTCACCCTATCTAATGCGTTCCCGAGAACGCTCCCCCAACCTAAAGCCGGAACGGAACACCAGATATTCTTCTTTTGCTCTTGGATCTCCCTATATAACTTGAAGAAGCTGACGCCCGGCTCGACAGTATAGTAAGAGTATTTATCATTGACCTCAATCACTTTGTCCATATTTTGAAGATCAATGGCGATGCAGCCCTACATTCACCTTCGTCAGCACATCAGGCATTTTCTAAGGTCAATTGCATCTAGGTACCTTTACTCGTCCTGCTGGGCCGCCGTACCCCAGGTTCTTCCCCCGCGAGAATGTCCATAGCGGAAGTTTATGTTCGTTCGCGATTTTCAAAATAGCTTGGATCTGTTCAACGGTCGTGGGAAGGAGAGCGCAAGAGCTACCTCTAACATCGGATTCGTTTTCCAAAAATGCGAACGGATCTTCGTAGTGCAATTGACGCTTTTCCCCAACCACCACGGCTTCTTCACCAACAATTTCTTTGAACTGTCCAAGGATGCTCTCCCAAGTGTCTTCGCTAACTCCAGGGGGCAGAACAATGGGAGCGGGCACGTTATCAAGGGAGCTCGCCCAGCGCTTTAATGCTTTGTTGGTCGCTTCATTCTCCGAGGGCTCATGGCTCAGGGTAAAAGGTGGATGTTCAAGCATTTTCCTTTAATTCTTTGATAATCACCGCGGAACGAGTATTAAATTGATCTTTCGCCTCCTTGGACTTACCAAAACTGCGCGGGGCACAGCTTTTAAATTCAGGATATGACGGCATTATCTTTTACCTCAGCCGTATCTAAGACTGCCGTGTTTCGCCCATGTTACCGCATTGCCGACCATTTGCCATCTGTTACCCAGAGGCCCGTCGGATGCAACATTCCGATGAACCCCCATATCGGAGACTCGAGGCATTCTTTATTTTTCGGTTATTCTTTCTAGTATTCCGATGTCCCCGCCCTGTGTGCATTCCAGGTTCGAGTCGCGTGAGCTCCCCCACATAGGCGGTGTTTTGTCAAAGAGTCCAAGGATGTCGAGCTTCGCTTCGCTGCTGGCTTCGCTAGCTATGACCTCCTAGCGGCAGCTCCACTCCTTCGTTCCAAACTTTCGTCAACAATAACAATATTAATTCAGTCTTTTCTCAAACGCATTGTGATTGAAGAGGAGGAGCTGTCATCCAATTGCATGTGTGGAGAAGTTAAGGGGATGTCATTCCCCGCGTTTTCCCCATACCCCATGTTTTCCAGCTCAGAGGTTAAGCTGGAGTCTGGGGTTCCAGATCGCCCCATAAATGGTTGTTTTCGTCAACAAGCTGCTGTGTAAACTTGTCTGAACTTCTGCAATTATAGCATCTCACAGTGCCAGGTTAAAACTCTTCTGCTATCCGTACTTTTTTTTTTTTACTGCAAGTGATTAAACAAGAGCGCATTACCAGTATAGACTGAATTATCTCAGGGGTTGCGACGAGGTTTTCAAAGGCCTACTCCAACATGGGCACAAACGTCGACAGTAAGCGCAGTTTTGATACTCAAGATGAGGACCTGCGTGAGGCTTGCCAGCTTAACACTGGCAGACGAGATACAGGCCTGTGGGCGAACAGGCGGTTTCTCATTATCGTAGTGACTGCCGGCGTCGCTTTACTGGAGTAGTTCAACTCTACTAACCTCGTTGGCGGATTCTTTCTGACGCGGAATAACAGTACGGCTATGACAATGGAATGTCCAGCGGTTTCCAGGTAAGTTACCCCCGATAATCACAGCCACGAAGCCCTCTCTGACAATATAACAACACAGGCCATGATCGGTTTCCTGATGGTATTTGGGTACGAGGACCCGAATGTCCCTGCGGGATGGAACATGCATGTATGAGTCCTATAACTCCAACTGTGGACTTTATGACTTTTCTCATCCTTTTTCTAGACCGCCCCGCAACAAATGTTCGCGTCCTTCATGTTGCTCGGCACAGTCGTCGCATCGTTCACAATCGGCCTCGTTGGGTCTTATATCAACCGGAGGCATTCTATAATGCTGGGCGCTGTTTTTCTTATTGCCGCCGTGACGGCCATGGCAGTGACAACCTCTTTCGGCGTTCTCTATTTTAGCCGCATTCTGATGGGGATATCCAATGGCTTCCTCATGAATTTCACAATGGTATATATTCAGGAGATTGCACCGCCTCACTTTCAATCTGTCTTTTGGATTTCTCGCCAGTTGGATCACCATTGGAACGACCATCGGATATGTAAGGCTTCAGTATATATCTTCCTGGTTTTAGAAGTGCTAATAGGGTGTCCCCAGATAATTACTTACTTCACCTCCCCCATGAAGAGCAGGCTTGGCTATCAAATCCCATTGTATAGCCTTTACGGATTACCCGTTATTCTAATATTCATGCTTCCCTTTTTCCCAGAATCTCCGGTGAGAATCAAATCCTTTGAAAGAGTGCTTTACTGGTTACTAACAATGGCGTTGTAGAGGTGGTTGATGTTGCACGGAAAGGAGGATCAGGCCTTTAAGTCGCTGAAATGGATCCGACACGTGGCATACGATGAAATCGCAGTTCGACAGGAATTTGAGGAAATGAAACTCAACATTCGCCATGAATTAGAAGCTAGCAAACAGGCGTCATTTTTTGATATGTTTCGCGGGACAAATCTCAGGCGTACTCTGATCGTTGTTGGGGTCGGCATATGCAATCCTGGAGTTGGAGCCATGTTCATTTTGGCGTTTGCAGCATACTTTTTGAAAATGGTACGTTTTAGGTGATGTAAAGCAAACATCTCGTCTGGTAACATGCTAACTGGAAATGCAGTCCGGGGTTCAAGACCCGTTTAAATGGACGATTATGACCAACTGTATCGGCCTGATCGGTCTTTTCATTTCCTGGTACTTTATTACCAAGATCGGACGACGCCAGGTCATGATTACTGGAGCCAGTATCTGCGGCATCTCCATGCTGGCCTTAGCAATCATCACCAGCATACCGAGCATCAAGGGATCCGGGCTAAGTGCTGGAATTGTCACATTGAAGGCGACCTATCTTTTTGGTTTCAATTTCGGACTAGCTCCGTATACTTATCTCGTTTCTGGCGAGCTCCCGGCGCAAAATTTGCGGGGCCACACCCTAGGTCTCTCCACTGGTGTCGGATTTGTTTTCGCATGGCTCACAACATTCACTGCTCCGTACTTTGTCAACCCTTCCAATTGAATTGGGGAGGAAGATATGGTGCGGCAAACTCCCCTTCTTCCCTTCAACCTTTTTCCCAGTGCTAACCTCCGGTATTATTGTCGTTAGGGTACATATGGGCAGGATCCACTGTTCTGATTGTCGCGTTCCTCGTCTTCTGCGTCCCTGAAGTGCGTGGCCGGACACTAGAAGAAATCGAAGAGATGTTCAACAATAACGTTCCGACCCGCAAGTTCCAGACGTACGTGACACAGACAGGCAGGGAAGCCCGGGAACGGCTTGATGCTGCGGAGAGAAAGGGCGAAGGTTCAATCCACCGCGTTGAAGCTGTCTCTAAGTGATGAATAGATGACCTCTGCCTGCTTTGCTGGTTAATTAAAAAGTAGCCAAAGAAATATGGGTAGTATATATACTATCCCCCAGTTGGATATTAGGCTATGATGTTTTATTAAGATAATTTTGTCCTTCTGCACTTCATGCCGTTTTGAAAATGGCTTAATAGTAACTTTCAATTGTACACGTAGCACAACCAGCTCACAGCTACCGTCTTCTCTAGCCGTTATGGTGGTAACGTCGTTCTTTGCTTTTCAACTGAGCGTGGATCCAATGTGATTTTTAGGTTTTGGCCGCGCGCTTAACATTGATAAGTCAGCGCCATTCTCCACTAGCTGATTTTTTTAGCGCGGGTCCCGTGGGCGATGAAACAAAGCGCCATCACAGACACAGCTTCAACCCTCTCTCTCCCTCTCTCTCTACTACCAGCCATCCTCGTATTCTCGTCTCTGCTTTTCCTTTTACATAGTGTGGTTTTGGTGTTTGGGCTCTGGTTTCTTTGTTTGACTGCATTCTCGTGTTGCCTTGTTCCTTTTGCCTAATATCTCACTTTCCCCTTCGTCCACCCATGGTCGCGCCTCTTTCCCAACCACCCGCAACACCCAATATCCCAAGGACGAATATAACATCTCCAACTAGTACATAAGCGCCGCGTGTTATTGTCAAGATGGCTGCTGCGCCTGTCAGGCAGTGGGGTGTGACACCCCCGATTTCATCGACGTTGCCTACCCCGGCGGAAATCGCCGCGAACGAAGATCTGACCACCGAGTTGAAGCAACAAAACAACTTCGAAGCGCCTGCAGAGACAGAGAGGAGGTATTTTCAAAAGTCGTCCCTATCTATTGAGGAGATTGGACTTACACTGGGATCGTTAGGAAACAAACATTACAGTTAATGCAGAGGGTGACGGTTGAGTTCGTCAAGGTAGTCAGTCGGCGCAAGGGTTTGTCGCAGGCGGCTATTGATATCGCGGGCGGGAAGATATTCACATACGGTAGTTACCGGTTAGGTGTCTATGGCCCAGGTTCGTTCCTACGTTATGCTCTGTACTGTGGTGTGTTAACTATACGCAACTAACCTGGCTGTCTTTTGAACAGGATCTGATATCGATACCTTGGTTGTTGGTCCAAAACATGTCTCCCACGAGGACTTTTTCTCCAATTTCCCCACCGTTTTAGAACAAATGGCGCCGAAAGGCGCTATTGAGAAATTGACACCTGTTCCAGATGCTTTCGTCCCGATCATAAAGATCGAATTTTCTGGCATCAGCATTGATCTTATCTACGCCCGCCTTATCGTACATTCCGTCCCCTTGAACTTGGACCTGAAGAACAAGGACTTACTACGTGGGCTGGATGAGAAAGAGATCCGATGCGTCAACGGGACGCGTGTGACGGATGAGATCTTGGAACTTGTTCCTCAGCAGAAGACATTCCGGCTTGCTTTACGTGCTATAAAGCTTTGGGCACAACGTAAGTAGACTTGGTTCAAGTTTCATAAGGTAATGCACTGATATTGTATCTTTTAGGGCGAGCAATCTATTCGAACATCGTGGGTTTCCCTGGAGGAGTTGCGTGGGCCATGCTCGTCGCGAGGGTCTGCCAACTTTATCCTCAGGCCACAGGATCAGTGATCGTGGGGAAGTTTTTCCGCATTATGAACCAGTGGAACTGGCCCCAGCCGGTATTACTGAAACCTATTGAAGAAGGCCCTCTCCAGATGAAAGTCTGGAACCCAAAAGTAAGCCTGGTAGTCTAACATATTAGCTTGGAGTCATTATTCTGACGCGACCGTCTAGATATATCACGGCGACAGATATCATCTCATGCCCATCATTACCCCTGCATATCCGTCAATGTGTGCGACGCACAACGTGTCATTATCTACCAAAGCTGTCCTGCTTCGCGAACTGAAACGCGGTGGAGATATCGTTGACAAAATATTCCTCGGGCAGCTGACATGGAATGACCTATTTACACGCCATACCTTCTTTTCGCAGGATTACAAGTATTATCTCAGCATCACATCCTCGAGCAGAGGCAAGGATGCACAATCTGTATGGTCTGGACTTGTGGAGTCCAAATTACGCCATCTGGTCGGTGCCCTGGATAGGAAATCATCGATTGAAGTCGCCCATCCATTCCCTAAGGGTTTCGAAAGAGTTCATATATGTAAGGACGAGAAGGAGGTTGCAGAAGTTATGAGCGGGTCAACAAAATACCAAGCGAAAGGCACCCATACCGAGACTACCGACCAGACGAACGACCCACAGCACACGGCGGCCGTCCAAAATGGCAGCGATACGGTACATATGCCAGAATCGGATCAACCGAACGGGGGGGATGGCTGCACTATTTACACGACCACTTATTACATTGGGCTTGAACTCAAACCATTGGCTCCAGGTAGGCTTTCCGGCAATTTATCATGATGCAACTGACTCTCGAAGGTGCCGCAAGGTCGCTAGATATCTCCACCGACACGCACATATTCAAAAGTACTTGCACATCGTGGCAGCAGTACCAGCCAGGCATAAACGACCTCAACATTACACATGTCCGAAAGTCTGTCACCTGTTTTCTCCCTTGAGCATTTTAAAGGCAATTGATGACTGACCCTGTTATAGTTACGACCTACCTGAAGACGTCTTCCAGCCTGGAGAAGTGCGACCGTCGCGGCCGAAGAAGAAGGTCTTGAAAAAGACTGATACGGTGTCTCAAAAGAGAAGTATTGATGCTTTGGACGTAAGTAGTCGCCTTGGAATAACGTTACTAACCCATAAGCAGCAATGGATTTGCTATAGCTTGTTAAGATACGGCCTTTTGGTTTGACCGGGACGGCATTGGTTTCGCCGCTGACACTAACTCTATACAGAATCAAGAGCCATCCGAGAATCCCGCGAAACGCCGCATTTCATCGAATGGCATACCGTCTGCCGCAGCACCTGCATAGAGAATTCCAGCTACCCAGGGTATTGGATGAGAAAATTTTCAAACCCGGTTTTGGCTTTTTCCATCCTTATCATTTACACGCTGACCTTCGCAAGGCATACCCCGTATTTCCCTAAACTCCAGTCCTTAGGACTGCTGAAACCCACGACGACCGTGGATTCAACCCGTAGTCTACTACTAACCGTCCAGGCTCTTTTGACGGCACGAAAGCAGCTGTTGGACTCCTCACTCTTCTCAAAAAGAGTTGAAAGCCACAGATACGATCCACCCGCATTTTTTGCGACTTTTTCTTTGTTTTAAATCACGATTGCCGCATGTCTTACCTGCATTCCTTTTCACTAGCTTGACCATATTTCGAAGCAGCTCCCTTCATGTGCCATTCCACAGGCACGCGGGGTTATTCTCGGTTATCGTGTTCCTTTCTCTGTCAGGTTCTCCAGATCCTCATCAGGAACCCGTTTCTTTTTTGCAATATTGTTGTAATAGTTTCCAGTTGTACATAAGGGGCAATTTCTCAGTCCCTCCGTTTCAGGTAGTCGCTAGGCATTTTAGATTCTAGGCAGTTAATCAAAGAAATTCGCCGGGGCCTACGGGTTCCACCGAAAACAAACACCAACCGTTCCATTGACTTTCCGGTAAACTGATATCATCATTCACCTGTATCGTTTCATTGTATACTGCGTGCATGCCTCCAATCTTATTTCACTGGGTGGCTTCCAACATTGCTTGGCGTTTCCGGATTAGGAATCTCGTACTTTTATCATCCAGCTACCGTCAGAACCTGCCAGGACATGTCCATCACCAACAACACTCACACTTGATAAGCTATATGGCTACACACAAAACCCAACGGCGAATTCGTCTCTAAACCCTTATTCCTAGGAGCACTTCACGACTCTCGTATTCACCGTCAGCATGGCAGCTACCCTTCCAATCATCGACCTGCGCAACTACAGGACTGCAGAGGACCTTGCCCCAGAGCTTATGAGAGTCGGAAAGGATCCTGGATTCTTCTATCTTATTGGCCATGAGTTAACAGACGATGTTGCGAAGCAAATTTTTGACCTGGCTGAAATTTTCTTCCGTAAGACATCCAAGGAGGAGAAGATGAAGTTTACGGGCCGTGGGGTGGTATGTTGTCATTCACTATCTCGATTCTGTTACTTGCTTAAGCTTATTAAGAATTTAGGGATATACGGGACTTGGGGATGAGAGGTAAGGTTGGATGTCATCTCTTGTTCTGTTTGTTCCTATTGTTAAATGCAGTCGCTGAAAACGACGTACGTCTTGTTTTCCCATAGTCTGGCTGGGCGAGGCGCTGGTGATCTCAAGGAATCGTTTTATCTTGTTCCTCATCCCGACACTGGCGTGGGTCAATCGCTGCCAGCAATTCTCGAGGCGGCGAAGGCCAATATTTCGAGTTTTTGTGGCAAATGCGAAGCGCTTACAGATCGGCTACTTGAAGCGCTCGCTGTTGGGAAGGTGGGTGTGTGGCATGGCATGCGGGGGCAGCTGGACCTTTAACTGATTGCGCGTTGATTGAAATCCACTTAGCTGCCTCGAGACTATTTGTCAAAGCATCACAGGGGAGGCGAAAGTCGTCTCCGTATTATACATTACCCAGAGATAGAGAAGAGTCGTCAGGAGACATCAGAACGGGATGAGGGCGATATAAGGGCGGGCGCGCACACTGATTACGGTTCAATCACACTTCTTTTCCGTCAATCCAGCAGTCAAGACCCAGGCGGCCTGCAAGTTCTATTAAACGATAAATGGGTTGATATCCCATGTATCAAAGACACAATAGTTGTCAACATTGCTGATGCCCTTGAGTTCTTGACTAGCGGCCGCTTACGCTCGACAATCCACCGCGTTGTTTCCTCGGACCGCGAGCGGCTTAGCATGCCATTCTTCGTGCAGCCGGATAGGGACGTGCTGATGGCGCCCATCTCAGGGGAAGAAGTTGACAAGGAGGAGTTTAATGAGGTCCTGAAACGCAAGGGTTATTCGAGCTCCAGTGCACTTACGGCCGAAGAGCACTTGATGCAAAGAAGAAACGCAACTTATGGTTATTAGATCTTGTCGCCGAGATCAATGTGTATACTTCAAGGCAAATGTCACATAACTACGCATGTGAAAGAGCTAGCAAAAAGAATCTAAGCTACGCCGTCAAATCTTTGATGGCCGCTGGCGCTGGTTATCAACTTCTAGCGGCTTGGGCCGTCAGGGCTTTAACTAACCTAATCTTAATCAGGCTGACCTAGCCTAAGCTTCCAGTATTCAGTAAGTTCAGCACAGCCCTGGCCGGCGGCCATGCCTACGTAACTACGACCAAAATAGCCCGAGTCCTTCATTTCGAGCAGACCAGGTAGTTTCCGAGACGTGTGATGGTTGTTACCCAAAGAAGTTTGATGTCCCCTAGTCTCTCGGACGCCACGCCGATCTTGCCAAGCTGGAACTCCAGTGGAACTAAACTGACTTCGAGATCGACGAAACCGAGTCCCTCGGTATCGTCGGCGCTATGATGCGCATCGTCAAATAATTAAAGCTCGCGGTGGAATGGAAGATGGATATAGTGACCATGATCCCCTGTACTTTATGTCTTCTGAGCTTCCAAGATTACAGCTGCTTACTTCTCGCTTCATCATTCAAGCTTCTTCCCAACCGCTGGGCGTAACAAGGTCAGTTATCGCAAGCTGGATTATTAGCTATCGAGAGCCGAACTGCTATTCCGGCAACCTTAATTGTACCCCGCAAAAAGCACCAGGCGCGTCAATAATACTGGTTTACTTACCCCAACGCGAGGTCACGATTCGTTGCTATCGATAATCGCACAGATACCCCTTTATTAGCTTTATAATTTGCCATTTTGTTTTGGAATTGGGGTCTTGCATTTTGCTTCGCCCTTTCGACTGCAGCAAAAGACTAGAAAAAAGCCACGAGCCTTTTTGCTATTCGCCGGTCGAAAAAAGGCCGCCATTAAAAATGTCGGCCGAGGATCAAGTCAAACTAAGAGACTTCCAAAATATATTTTCGCTAGATGGGAAGGTCGCAGTCGTAACAGGAGGTTCAAGAGGACTGGGGTTGCATGCTGCCAGCGGGTACGTTTCTGCGCTGCATCTTTTCTTTTGCCATTAGCCAAGAGCTAATATGTACAATTTTTCCCCAGACTCCTTCAAGCGGGTTGCTCCAAGGTCTACATTTCATCCCGAAAAGCGAAAGGATGCAATGAGGCCGTTGCTGCTCTCAATGCGCTTCCGAACAAACGTCCCGGCGCCAAAGCCATTTCCGTTCCTGCAGACAGCTCGAAGCTGAGCGACATTGAGGGCCTGGTGGCTGAAGTAAGGAAAACAACCGACCATGTAGATATCCTTTTTGCGAATGCGGGCGCGACGTGGGGAGAGAAATTTGATACGCACCCGGAACCGGCATTCTCGAAAGTCATGGATCTGAACGTGAAGAGCGTGTTTTACACTGTCCAAAAGTGAGTACTCAAGGGGGGCCTGTGCATTTATAGCTAGTATGGATCGTTCATTATGGTAGACTCGACATTCTACGTTGAAACTAGATCTCTTGTTACGACTTTGTTAGTTGATGTTCCTGATCTAATCCGTTTAAATCTAGATTCGCCCCCCTCCTTGAAGCACGGGGTAGCATTCGCGACCCATCACGGGTAATAATCACCGCCTCAGTGGCTGGCATCGGACTCGGTGATATCGGCGACAACGGCACCTTCAGCTACTCCATATCCAAAGCGGCTGCGATCCATCTAGCCAAGAATCTTGCTGTCACTCTGGGTCCCAGACACATCATCACTAATGCCATAGCCCCTGGATTTTACCCATCGAAACTGGCGTCTGGTCTTATAGATATCCAAGGTGGACCGGAGGCTGTGGCGAAGGAAAATCCTAATTTGAAGCTGGGCGAGCCTGAGGATATTGCTGGCCTCGTGGTGTTCTTGTCGAGTAGGGCAGCTGGCCATATTAATGGGGCGACGATCACGACGGATGGGGGTGCAGTGTTGAAGGGGCGGATGTAGGGTATTTATCCTGAGGAAGGGGGAAGGGTGGGAAGGGTGGGAGAAGTGCGAGCGATATTCTTCATGCTCTTGAGCTGTGCCAATAGACAGAGGACCGCCAGATGTCTTTTTGTTATCGTTATTTTACTTACCTGCCTTTTTAGTTTTTGATATCCATGTGCAGGTTTAGATGCTTGTACATACATACCCACGTACATACATATACAGAGTTATAGACATTCAGAGTCACATTTCATGAAATTCAACAGCATTACATCCATTCGTCTCAAGAGGCTAGATACTGGATTGGAAGATCTTACTTTGTACGATCGCATGGCGAGGGCGTGACACGAGTATCATAAATCTACCTACAGTACTGACAGTTGTATTGTTCTAAACCCCAGTTCTAGAACCTAATACTCTAAGCTATAGGCTGAGACACACAACACATCCAAGGAAGACTATACAGAAGAAACATTGGATATCAGATATATCGGTGCAAATGATCATAACTTTGCTCCCCCACTGCTCCCCTTGGTTTGCTCATTGCGCACCGCACCGTCTATGATGCTCATGGCGCGGAACAAATCATGATCGTGCAGCCTGGGAGTGATCACTTGAATACTCAAGGGCGAATCGAGATACACCCTTCTATCGACAGTTTGCGAATTCCCTATTTTTTCAAATATTGAATGGTTAGTGCTCGTGATCAAGACGAAATAACGGAAATGGAATCGGCATTGGGGGTGGGTGAAGGGGAGGCGCTTACACAACTCCCTATTCCTCTTATCCCAGTTCGATAATATCTTTCCCTCCATCTCTTTTCCAAGCTCAAGATCTGCCTCTGTGCATTTCCGCACTGGAACAGCGCCTGCGGGATAATCCAGCAACACCCAGCTAGACGTGTATCCAACAGCGTTGTAGCGATCATGCTCAGGGACCGGATGAGGGGCGATGGGGTGGATAATAGCATCTATTGACCTCCCCTTAGCCACCGAACCATCAGATGATCCCGCTGCGGTCATCCATATTTTCAGCATCTCCTTTTGAATCTCCGCCCTGTGTGCCTGAATCGCGTACGTCTGCGCAAGCGTTCTGGGCGTCCCGCGCTTGAACCTGCCCTGCAGCCATGGAATGAGAGGCTCCGAAGTAGCTTCTAGCAGATCGGCCATGTTGCCTGCGCCGTCGAGTCCCATTAGCTGGTTTGCCACACCTTGGCAGTCGCCTAGAACTTTAGGGACCGGAAGCTCGACGACGTCGATGGCGGGTTTTTTGCGGAGGATCTGGGCTACTTCGTTTAGAACTTTGGCGATAGGGGGGAGGGGCTGGATGCGCCCGTCAGAAGGCAGGACGCCAATTGTGAATTTGTGTGGTCTCGATGGTGTCTCGCTCACGTCCCATTGACCCGGAATACAATCTTCTCCATATAGCTCCGCCCGCGGTACAATCTCCCTCATCAGCACGTCTATATCTTCAATGGATCGTGCGATCGGGCCGGCAACGGGCGACAAACCGACCCGCGCTTTACCCGGCACACCGCCGCTCAATTGCCCGCCGAACGGGACGCGACCTTCGCTTGGCTTGAAGCCGAAGATTCCTTGGCACATGGCTGGGACGCGAATGGAACCACCAATATCTGTTCCTATGCCTATCATCGACCCTCTCATGGCAACTAGCACCCCCTCGCCGCCGGAGCTGCCTCCAGGTGTTAGTTTGCGGTTCAGCGGGTTCAGCGTTCGACCAAAGAGATTATTGACGCTATCTAGTGCGCCGAGGGTTTGTGGAATATTGGTTTTTGTGATGATTATGGCGCCCAGGTCTAGGAGAAGGTCCACGAGGGGTGCGTTTTCCGCTGCGGGTTTAAAGGCGAGAGAGGCAATGCCGGTGCTTGAGTCGATGCCTTTGACGTCGAAGGTATCTTTGATGGATATGGGTAGACCGTGTAAGGGACCTACGGGTTTCCCAGTGCGTTTGAGATGAGAGTCTAGTTCGGAGGCTCGAGATAGAGCCTGCTCGAAGAGGGGTTCCGTGAGACATCGGGTGAGTTGGTGGGCAATCGCGGCACGCTGTGAATTGTCAGTTATCTATTACTTGCATTGATAATTGGGATATATCGTAGAAATATCATCCTCTTGCAGAACATAGGAGGAGTGACCATCAAGGTTTGTTAGGAGTAGATCTGCGGGTAAGGCACGGCTATACAATGTAAGACCTGAGAACAACCTCAAAATGACATTGAAAAGCATACCTTGCAAAACGCCTTGCAAACCTCCTTAGCTGACAGTTTGCTTGCTGCCATCTGCTCTAACAACCCCTTAACATCCCACCGTTCAGTAATCTCCAGCTCCTTTGCATTCAACAAGCCGCATTTGCGCGGCACATCCATTACATTAACCGCTTCATATTTGCCGGTGACCGTGACAGAGTCCTCTGGCGATAGCATACCGCTGGGGATCCATTTGGCAGAAAGTCTCCATTCCTTGGGAATGCGAGATTTGAGCTGTTCCAGCTTCTTGCGAGCTATCGACTTATATGCGAGTTCTGAGGTCGACATGATGATATTGGAGCTCGGCAAGGTGTAATTGTCTGTTATTTGTTTCCGCTCTTTTTATCAGTCTATAGCAGTGGGACTTATAGCTTGGACGTTGCTTTACTTCGTACTGCCAGTGTCAGTGGTAAGAAGGTAGATTAATGGAAAACGTCTTGGTGCAAGATGCGGAGAGAGGGGGCTTTGGGGATGCGCGGCTGTTTAACCGACCCTAAGGGCTAGTCGGCGCTAAGGTGCGGAGTAGTTAGGCCGGATGCAAGGCCAAACATTGCTGGGAAGTTATTATCATAACAACTACAGTGACTGTTCAATATCTTTTCAAATGCAAATTGCCATGTTCCTGCCTGATCCCGTTTCTGCACTTTTCTTACTTTTAACTTTCGTGACTTGTCCCTTGTTTTTTTAATAAACTTTGTAAGATCCGTTGTTCACTGCCAGCAGTTGGGCCTCGGCAAAAAAAAAACTCGGGTTTCCTCCATGGATAGCCGAAACGGATAACCATCCACGAAGCAGATGTTGGAAAATGAACAAACTGTGGCTACAATACGCTATCTTAATCGCTTATTGCACTTTTTTTCCGGTTTGAAAGTTCCGTATATACAAAGAAAAGAATGGTATGCCTGACAAACAACGCCGAGACAGGGCGGGAAGGGTATGGCGAGATGCAAACATAACGCAGCAAGCCAATGAAGTTGAATTGTATATTCAAATTGAAGCGCTAATAAAAGATTCAATATCTCGAGACATCCCTCCCAAAGGCCCAGTTCGCAAACCAGGAAAACAATATTCGCAACCGGTTCCTCCAGCTCATGCTCATGGATAAGTATGCTCCCTTCCAAATAACCCAGGCCGGATAGCCCTTGATACCGGTAGGGAGGATTCCGTCGCTGCCGTTCCCGTTGGTTTCATGAGGCAGTTGCATCAGCGCCTTCGAACTGCCGACATAAGCGAGAACACCGAGATTTTTAAAAGAAAACCCCGGTGACTGGTCCATCATGCCCTTATTGAGTGCCTTGGCTAGCCAGAGGGCTTCTTGGTTCGTGGCTTGAGCAGTCGCGGGCGGCGATCCGGTCTCTAGCATACAGTTATCTCCAAGCGCAAAGACGTCTTGCATCACTGCTGTCCGGCCGTCCGCGGATTCCAATTGCACCCGTAGATGATCGTCCACGAGAAGAGCACCGGCTTTGGGAGCTTTCTTCACGCTCCAGGTCGTTTCACCGGGATTGGCCACTTGATCGTTTCCATCCTTTGCAAGGGCGGACTTTTTAGGAAACCGCTCTACTCCGTCGAGCGCCTTGTTGACAAAGGGCCCCATTTCGTTTCCAGTGGCCCAAACGCACATGCCTACACCTTCTTCGCCGTCTTCTTTTGTTGTGAGCGTTAAACAGCTCTTGGGATCCATTTCGTGGAGACCTTTCGTGCCAGGTTCGCCCCAGCGCAACCCCTCGATATGATGATTTGTTTTAACAGTTACGCCTTCCCTTTTCAGGGTTCCCATGGCATAACGAGAAAGAGATTTGTCAAACATGCTGAGTACCGTAGGTGCCACATCGTACAAAGTTATCCGCACATCATTCTTCAGGTATGGATAAACCTTGAACATATCTTCATGGATGAAATCAGACATTGATGCAGCAAGCTCGGTCCCGGTAGGGCCGGCTCCCACAATAGCAAAATGAAGTAAACGCCTCCGTAATTGAGGTGCAACTCTTGGTAGAGCGGCCAACTCGAAGCATTCGCGGATGCGCCGTTTAACTCTTCTCGCGTCTCCAACGTCTTTGAAAAAGAACGCATTCTCCCTTACACCGGGTGTATTGAAGGTACGAGGGCTGCATCCAACCGCTATTATGAGCTTGTCATAAGGAACTTCAAAACGTTGGCCTTGCTCCCACTGCGCCTTGACCTGTTTTTCCAGCTCATTTTGTTCCACGCGTGCGGACTCCGTCACGCCACTCTTAACAACCGAAGCCTCGCATGTTATGACTTTTCGATTGAAATCGACAGTTCGCGCCGCGGCTTGGATGAAGTTAACCGTGCTCTTTCGATCACGGACCGGTTCGACGATCTCAGAGAAATTTAGGGAGCCGACAGCTGCGTCTGTGAGGAGAGGGGTGAAGACGAAGTACGAACGGGGTGAAATAATGGTGCGGTTGAATTTCGAAGGGGATAATTTCCGGGAGACTGTCCACCCTCCCCATCCCGAGCCTAGAATGACAACACGCTCTTCGTTTCCCCGGGGTGAAGGCTCAGTCGTGTAACTTCGTACACACGCTTTGTTCCCACGATGAAGCGGTAGAAAGGTAGGGTTAGTGGCTCTAACGAGGACAGAGCCATTAACGCACTGTAGATTTTTAAGCAGCTGGGTATCTTTGACCACGCATGCCCGATAGATTCTCGGAGTAAGCCGCTCCATTCTGGCGTGCAAAGGAGGGCCGGAGGGGTCAGGGAAAAGTTGCTGGTCAATAGCTTCCAATTTCAACTCCTCACCGTTTATCAGTGCAAAATACTTCTCCTTTAAATGTAGTCACCCAAATCGAACAGATTCCGGTAAGCACATGCTACGAATTTTCCTCGCGCAACGGAAACACAGCTTGCTGGGTAGGGTTCATCATGACCTCATTGTTGCCAAGTCTCAGCCCTGGCGAGTCAGCAAGCAGCAGCGAGCTTCAACCGCCCCCGAGCTTTGGCCTACTCACGGGAAGACCCGGACGGAGTTTTGCGGAAACGTCTTGCGTGATTTCATGGCTTTTCAGAACAAATTTCTCAGCAATTGCTTATGCGGAACTGGTTCGATCTATGATCCGAGATCGTTTTCGTTGAGACTGCATCTTCTGGGATCGATCGGAATCATGAGAAAGAGTTCCAAGATTGCAAAAGACGTTAAATTTAGCTGCAGGCGCTAACGGCACGCCAAATCACATGATGCGCTGCTCGATAAGATAAAATAAGCTTATCTCAACATCTGTCACGTGACGACGATGCGAGCGGGTTCTAGAAGGAACTTTAAATGGAATTACCAAACCTTAAGCTGACAGTGTTGCTGACAATCCTCCTCTCAGAGTACTCGCAGTGTGCAGACAGGCATCATGGGCTATGCTAGTTATGAGCCTGGGTGTAGCAGCGTCCCTGATTCGCCCTCACAAGCCTCAGGTTCCTGCATGTTCTCGGTAGTTCTGGCAACTTCGGGAAGTATCCGTTAAGCTCACATACTACTATTGCAAATCAAGTAGTATAGTGATGTACTCTGTTATGACTCAAGCAACCTGTATATATGTTGCTTGATTCGTCTTACTCCAATTTCTTTCTTCCTTTCATTTCCATCATCACCATCTTCCTTCTCCTTGTCAATTGATCAGACCCGACATCAGTGATACATCCCGCTTCTCATACGTTCATTCCATCGAATTTGATATCATCTGCAAACCCAAAAATCAGAATCTACTTCCCTTCACCAAGCGACGACAAATCGTTAGAAAAAAAAATGGCCCACATCTACTACCAGTTCTATCCACAGACCTACCCTAGTATTGACGACGCTGTGTTTCGACATGCTACGCTAGCCTCAGACTACCCTACCCCACAGGAAGCGGCATATCGCAACCTCCGCAAAATTCAATACGGCCATGGACTATTTGACGTGCAGCGGAGAACTCCTAGGCTTTATGGACCCACCCTAGTCAGGAATCATCAGCCAGAGGGACCATTTATCAACGACGCCTTGAGTCACGCCCTCAATCAGGCCCGCGAATATGCAGGGAGCCTTACTTGTGGCCATGCCCACAACCATGTAACGAGGCACCCTAGCATCTTATTACGGCAATCACCGGAAAGCAAGAAAACTAACACCGAGCGACTCCTCAATTATCTTGGTCTACAGCTCCCTGAATCCGGCAACATGTTACAGAAACCCACCCCGCCACCAAAGCCGGCTCAGAAGAAAAAGGTTATGTTCAAGCCCATGGTCGATTTTAACGAAACACCATTTGAATACGTCATCCGCGTTCCCATCCCGGGTGCGCAAAAAAAAAACATCTCGCTCACCTACAACACCGAGGAATCGACCCTCTATTTAAGCGGCGTTATCCATAAGCCCTATGTAAGAATGGCATTACGGGCTGCTGTGGCCACCAGCGGTAAAGACGGCGATATTGCTGTCTTCCAAAGGAATATCCGGCTCGGAAATACCCATCAGCCTGCATATGTCGATGTCGACAATATCAGAACGGATCTTACCGATGGTATCCTGACGATACATGTTCCAAAGGTGGTTAGCTTTGGGCACGGATTTCAGTTTAGAACCATCGTGGACTTTATGAACAAGGAAAACGGCGAACAAGGGTTGACTGGGGCAACTGATAATGTGAAGGAGAAGGAACAGCAGGTGGAAGAGAAGGGGAAGCAGGTGGAACAGGAAGTGGAAGAGAAGGGGAAGCAGGTGGAACAGGAGGTTGAAGAGAAGGCGGAGAAGGTATTTGAATTGCATGAACAGGAGGCAAAAGAGGGAGTGGATACGGAAGCTGACATTCTGTCCATGGAAGTTGATAGTGGGACGGAGGCAGGTAATGAGATATCGGAGCCGGTGAGACGATCACCACCTAATCCCAGTGTTCGTGATGAGGAGGACGAAGAGAAAGATTATATTGTTGTGGATGAGTCATAGGGGGTTTCCGTTGACATCGCTTTGTTTATTTCGTTTTATTTTCGTTCTCGTTCTCGTGTTCGTTTTATTATTTTTTCCCTATATCTGTGACGGGCATGTGAAATAATGGATCGGAATGGCTCTTCTTGTATACTTATGGATGCATCGTATTGTTTGATCTGGCGTTGAATTTCGGTTTGCTTATTGTGTAATGGTGGCATGTGAAATCAATGAGCAAGGAAAGCGTGTATTATTTAGCGAACAACTCAATAATATAGATCTTTTACTAATTCGATGAGATATACTTCTCCCAATAAAGGGCACCGATCCATTAACTCTTCTCTAATTTTTGTATCGTAACACCCGAGGCATTTCTGAGCGGTAAGAAATATCAAATCAAGTTCTCTTAAACATAACGAGCCATGTGCCGAATTCGAACAGTTGACCCGGAACCCAAGTCACAGAATATAATTTAATGTTCCTCTTATCTACTATTGTCATACACATTCATGATTTCTTCATTAGGCTTCAAACAACTTAAATATACATGGCGGAAACCGCCAAAGCCGACTTGCGATTCCACCCAAGTTAAATACATCCTCATGTATATGCGAATAGCACCCTTCCCTACGGATAACTCGAAAGGAAAAAACCTCCATAGGAAATAAGTGGACCGCTATACAGAGTATTGGTCCTCCATATTCAGTCGTTCCAAGGAAGACTTGTTCTGGCAAAACAAATATTGGCCAGAGCTTTTCATAACAGTCTAATTACTGTTGACCTTCCTAATTATCACGATAAACTAGTCCGTCGCGTATACCCAAGAAGCAACAGCGCGACAACGAGACCGGTACCAAGATTACTGATCCAAGGATACTGGGTGAAGACGATGCTGACCCAGCCCAAGAGAGGTAAAGAACCTCGAACGACACCCAGAACCTCTTCGCGGCTGACAAACTTTTGAGATTGCGGATAGAGCAACGTGTCATCAGCCATATTGCCATCTCCTTTGGTCAAAATTCGTTGCCTTGAAAGAGAACCAACATCACCAGAAGTCGTCAGCACTGCTCTGCGGCCTTGGAGCGCTATACTGTTTCTGCCAAAGCCAACATACTACTTACTTGTACCCAGAACTGCTAACGTTATCCTCATCGAAGAACACCTTGATGGCTCGGTGCACCATCGGCAAGGGACTTCCAGGAAACCAAATGACAGGAATCTCCCCTACATGGATCGCGGGGTCCCGGTTCCAGAGGAAGAGGATATCACCGCGTTCGAACGTCGGTGTCATCGAGTGGGAAGTGACCACGGTGACTGGCATGGGCGAATTCGAAATCAGCGAGAGCGTCTTCCATAACATAAAAGGAAGGGAAAGTATGAGGGCGAAAAGTTGAGTTTTTGTTAATCCTTTACGAATTGCACTGAATACTGGAGATAAGGGGAGCTTCCGTTCAGGTCGTGTCATGCTGGCGTTAAAATGACTCGTGGCAACGAGTTCAAGAGTCGAATTGGTAGGACACCCAAGAAAACCATCTCAAGACGTGGTGGAAGAGGACTTGTGTCTATAACTGATAAGCGGTGGCTATGCTCGGCTGGTGATGAGCATTGTGCTCTGTGTAAGGCAACAGGGCACTGTAAATGATCCACAACTCATGGATTTATATTTAGCACCTGAATACTGGTGCCGCTAGTTCACCTACATGTAGTCTTGTATGGTACTGTTAGCAATGTACTGTGACAATATTTTCATTTTATTTTGTACCTAGGTACTTGTGTACTACAAGTACTGAATTTGCACTGACAACTCGTCATCGTGACATGCTTCATGATCGCTCCAGAACTGATTCCGCGCAGTTATCGATCCATTAAAGTATGTATACCGCAAATACCGTTATCCTCGACGTTCTACTAACACTCGCGACATGGCTAGGACATATAGTTTCGGATACTTCCATTTGGGGATTGACCGAAAAAAAGAAAGGCCTCAAAAACCCAAGAATATCAACGTCGCTGTTCATCATCGGAAATCCACAGGATTTATTCCAGTCAAACTTTCTCGCAAGGAACGAAGCTTTTCTCTCGAACAAACTCAACAACCATGGCAACAAGATGTCCGAAACCATGCGACGTCACTCCACAGACAGCACTGTATGCCTCTGGACCAGCCCACAGCAGCATGCAAGGCGCCGGGAAAGATAAAGACCGAATAGAGTACTAAGGACCGATCGAGATTAGAATGTATCCCCAAAATCTTGTGCGACACAAGTATAGCGTAGGTGGTATACAAATTGTACACCCCACGGTTCCAAAACTTCCTCAGAATTCTTTGACGTTATATGCTTCGAGGGTACTGTCAAAGAATGGCGGCAAAATCCTCCGGCTCATTAAGGTGTATCGCTCCCACGAAGAAAAGAACCAGAAGGGAACGAAAACCCTCAAAAAGCGGGTAGACTATTCGGCCGTGCTATGAGTTTCGAGTCAAAAATTTTCTGGTGAGAAGCGGAGCACTATCTTTGAATATTAGCATTTGAAAGACGTCAACGTTGTAGGTGTTGTCAAGGACAGTTGGAACGACTGTCTTGTGCTGTGACAGTGCTATTGAAATCAGAATAGGAGGGAACTATTCCTGGAAGCAGGTCTCATTATCACAGGCACTGGGTTTGACAGTATTAACAGTATCAACACATAGTGTATTGTGACAACTGAGTTGGCAGTACTGTACTTTCCCTTTACTTCATCCTAGCGACTTTTTATTCGTAAATGCATGGATGGGATTGACCCGTCAAGCTCCGCTGTCATCGTCAAGGTAAAAGTACTACCTTTTGGGAAATCGAGGAGAGCTGGATGTGGATTATCTATGGCAACAACCTGATTCCGAAAACAATAGCAATGCATGCCATCGTTGATTCTGCAAGCTTTCTTTGAGTAAAGTTCCCCGAACACAACATAGAGTTGGCTTTTTTGTTGGTAAGTCAAGGAACCTTCCTTCGTGGGTCGAAGCTTTTCTCCAAACGTAATCTTGAGTTTGGTTCTCTCTAGGAGAACTTCCATTTTCTGGATCCTTTCTTCTGTTTCAACTGTCCTTGTTTCTGTTTTGAGCTCCTCAGCCCACAACCGTGCATTACGTTTCAAGGCGACAGACACGGCCGTTTTAGAGACGTGGGGCCAAGGGTTCTTGTTTGAACCGCCTAAATTTAAGCAGCAAGACCGCGCTCTTGTTGGCTCGTTGGTTACTTTTCATCCCAACACGAACCGACCAACCAGCTGCGGCCTTGATAGCTATGTCAGTCCCACGCAAAACTTGAACATCGAAGACGAAGAACGGAGTATTAATTTGCTTCGCTATATGTCAATGAAACCCGGAATGTGGTTGATATGAGAGGAGCACAAGGCTAGCTGACCACGCATCCGTGGAGTTACAGTCCTATGTAACTGCAGAAAACCTGGCCGATATGTCAAATATCAATAATAATGCCAGCATGGGTTGTTGCGGTCGGGCCGGGGGATGGCTCGTTTATGCGCCTGACATCCCCATCGTCCATCACACTATTTTTCGGGTGCCGATCCCCGCACTTTGCGTTTTTTCAGTGGTTAAGAGATTTCCTGGATACACCCTGCCTCTGCAGCGTATTGATGCAATGCAACGCATTTCCAGTTTGAAAGTGAAGCAACCCCGAGATCCGCTTTATAGAAGATCACGACGATATCAGTATCAGTATGATTTGATCATGGGGAAGAGATATCTCGGAATAAGCAAGGCAGAGCACCCCGATGACTTCCTGAGCCTTGGATCTCGGGCGGAGGGGTGATCCGATGAAGCCAGTTGTTAGAACATGACGCATGGGTATATGCATATTCCAGCACTGACTAGCAGTTAGTTTGCGAGGAATACGGAAGTAATGGGAATAATATACGATATATGACCCCTGAAAACTTGGAAGCTGCCCGAGTGTTCGAAGTTGGAGATGGGAAGGGAGAGCATTGGATATAAACTTGGGCAACAATCCAGCGGAAGATCCAACAGAAGTAGTTTAGATTAACTAGTATCATTATTCTTCTGCAGAAACATAACATCCCGAGGAGGAATCTTCACAGGTCTTCGTCGCAGTGTTTCATCGGTCCAACACGAAACATTAGCAGCAGCGGTGACTGGCTTGCGGCGGTTTATTAAGGAGAACGCAGCGACAGGGGCAGCCGACCCTGTTTCTGTTCTGTCACGCCATTACCAACACGAGCCAGCGGCAGCCCCGCCGAGTTGGCTGATACGGCCGCTGTCATTACCACGCCATTACAGCAGTCGACGGTGTGTCGGTGTCTTCCCCCCCTTCCCTCATCGTCTATCTATCTATCTATCCTCAACCTCTTTTCTCTTCTCTTCTCTTCTGTTCCTTTTCCCTCTACCACCCTCTCTCTTCCTATCTCTTTGTGTGCTGTGGGTGTATGTATGGTTTGTGCAGCTCACTAGCCGTTCATTCATTCATTCATTTATTCATTCATTCACTGTTCTCCTGACAAGGACTTTGTTTACCCACACAACAATAGAGGAGGGGAACATCCTCCCCCCTTTGTGACGCGCTTACCTAGCAACCCTACACCATCAACATCAACACTCTTCTGCTTGTCTTCCTCTTCTTCTCTTCTGCACATATACTTTCTTTCTCTGTTCTTGTTCTAATTAGCTTCTCTCTTCTCTTCATCCCTATCTTCTGTCAACTGTCAGTTTCCAGTCTGGCTGCTGTACTGTCATCTACTTTCTATCCTTCTGATGCTGTGCATTGGAGTGTCTCTCCTTGAATACTTCTTCTCTGCATTATTCCTTGTCTTCTAGAGCTTCCAGACCTCTTGTGCACGACATCATGATGTTCTCATCATCAATGATGGCTGTCATTGCCCATCTCTGGCTGCTGCTGGGGGGGCTGACTGCCCTTGTTAGTGCTGTCCCTATGCCCCAGGAGAACACTGCAGCTGAGGCTTCAAATTACTGGCTGAGTTCCATCAAACGTCAAGGTGCCCCAGCTTTTGGTGATAAATCTCATCAGATCTATCGCAATGTCAAGGACTTTGGTGCTAAAGGTATGTCAAGTTTTGTCTTCTCCATATATCACGCGTAAGTGTGCTGACAACCAGGCTACCAGGCGATGGCGCTACGGATGACACTGAAGCTATCAACCAAGCTATTTCTTCGGGTGAGCGATGTGGCTTAGGCTGCGATTCGTCCACGGTTACCCCGGCTATAGTGTACTTCCCGCCCGGCACATATGTCGTCTCCAAGCCAATCATCCAGTACTACTACACCCAGATTGTTGGCGATGCTTTGAATCCTCCCGTTATCAAGGCTGCTCCCTCTTTTGCAGGCATTGCTGTGATCGACAGCGATCCTTATGAATCTGACGGCTCTAACTGGTACACCAACCAGAACAATTTTTTCCGCCAGATTCGGAATCTTGTTATCGATCTCACGGGCTTAGATCAAGGGACTGGTGCTGGTATCCACTGGCAAGTTGCCCAAGCAAGTAGCCTGCAAAACATCCGCTTCGAGATGGTCCAGGGTGGTGGCGAGGCCAATAGGCAGCAGGGCATCTTCATGGACAATGGCTCTGGTGGCTTCATGACAGATCTCGTCTTCAATGGCGGTAACTATGGTGCCTTCCTGGGCAACCAGCAGTTCACTACACGCAACCTGACATTCAATAATTGCAACACAGCCGTGTTTATGAACTGGAACTGGGCATGGACGTTCAAATCTATCGAGGTCAACAATTGCGGCGTGGGACTCAACATGTCGAACGGCGGCTTCAACCAGACTGTTGGCTCCGTTCTGATCCTCGACAGCAAATTTAAGGGAACACCAAAGGGCGTCGTTACATCTTACAATCAAGGGAGTGTCCCTGAAACTGGTGGGACCCTTGTGCTCGATAATGTCGACTTCACGGGTTCAGAAGCTGCCGTTGTCCACGTAGACGGTTCCGTCGTGCTTGAAGGAGGGGTAGTCGTGCCGTCTTGGATTCAGGGTAACGCATATAGTCCTGCAGCGAACTCTCCCTTAAGAAGAGCCAAGAGAGAACCGCAGCCTGAGCTTATTGGATTGGCCTCTCCTATCAATATAGAAGAGATTATCCAGCGAGATACCTGCAAAGCGCCGGCGCCTCCCCAACCCGAGCCTGTTCCAAATTCGCCAGAATCTACCGTTGCTCCCCAGCCGCCTCCGGCTTCCACTAATCAGTACCCAGTACCATCGCAGAACGAGCCCTCTGCTACACAGACTCAGTCAGCAATCGTAACGCCGTCATCCGTCTCGTCCTCCGAGCCTCCCTTGCCCACCCCCTCTCCAACTGATAGTGATCCAGGAGCATGTCCAACAACAGTGGTTCCTGAAAAGACTCGAGTCAGCGCTGGATTCACATCTCCCACCAAACCTGCAGTCCTCCTAGACCCATCCGGAAAGGTATTTGAACGGTCAAAGCCACAGTATGAGAATGTTCCAGTGTCATCTTTCGTCAGCGTCAAGGATGCTGGTGCCAAGGGGGATGGACTAGCAGATGACACGGCAGCTATTCAGGCGGCCCTGGATAAATTGCAAGACGGCCAAATTTTGTACTTCGATCATGGCGCGTACGTCATTACCTCCACCATCAAGGTCCCTAAGAATGTCAAGATTACTGGTGAAATATGGCCTTTGCTCATGGCATCTGGCCCAGCCTTCTCTGACGAGAAGAATCCCATTCCCTTGCTCCAAGTCGGCCAACCAGGCGACAAAGGCACGGTTGAGATTAGCGACTTGATGATCGAGACCAAGGGACCCGCCCCTGGAGCCATCCTCGTGGAGTGGAATGTTGCGGAGGCTTCCCAGGGATCTGTGGGAATGTGGGACGTTCATCTTAGGGTTGGCGGTTCCGCTGGTACTGAACTGCAGAGCGACACCTGCGCCAAGACCCCCAATAGCACCACCACGCCAGACCCCAAGTGCGTCGGCTCTTTCATGCTTCTGCACGTCACCGAACAAGCTTCCGGTTACTTTGAAAATACCTGGTTCTGGGTTTCTGACCACGAACTCGACTTGCCCGATCACGGCCAAATTAACATATATAACGGACGCGGTGTCAAGATAGATAGCTCCGCACCGGTGTGGATGTATGGCACAGCCTCTGAGCACTCCCAACTCTACCAATACTCGATCCATAACGCGAAGAACGTCTTTATGGCTTTGATTCAGGTTGAGACCCCGTACTACCAGTCCAACCCCAACGCGCTCGTACCATTCAAACCCAACCCAGCCTTCCACGACCCAGACTTTTCCAGCTGCACCACCGATACCTGCCGGAAGGCCTGGGGTCTTCGCATCCACGGTTCATCAGATGTATATCTGTACGGCGGCGGACTGTACAGCTTCTTCGAGAATTATGACCAGGAGTGTCTCGCTACAGAATCTTGTCAGGATCATATGATTGAGGTTGAATGCTCAGCTGTGCATCTGTATGGGGTTAGCACCAAGGCGAGCACAAACATGATTACGATGGGGCAAACCACTGGCAACGGCGGGGAAGGTCTGGTTAAACAGATCGAGAACCGGAACACGTTCTGCTCAACATTGGCTGTCTTTCAGAATTTTTAAATAGGATAGGGATATGCTATATAGCAGCGGTTAGTATATGAAAAATGGGATGAGAGATTGCATTATGTTTTTCAGCGTGGGTGTGCGCTTTTGTGTATGTTCGGAATCGTAACAGAAATACTATCATGGATCTTTTATCTTTGCCTAGCTTTTAAGTAGAAGTTCTTTCGCAAGGGGTTTGCTTTGACTCGAGAGCGTTAGTGACCACAGAAAGGCTGCCAGGGACTTCCCTTACTTTCTTGGAGAGGAAATGGGCACGGCAGCCGTGGAGAGCTTCTCGTTACTTTTGTTTGGGGATGTTGCGTATCTGGAGTCTGAGGCTGATGGGAAGTCTTGGCATACGCTAACTTTCTCGGCCGTTTGTTCGGCAATCGGTTTCTCCTCCTGCTCGGCACACCGCCCAAGCTTTCTTCGTCTATTCCCTGCACACAACGTCATTGCGTTGTCTTTTGGGTTGATGCCACCTGCATTGCGTCCGTTCATGTTGCCTGTATTGCCCTTTTCTCGGATTTTGTTTTGTTCTCTTTACTAGCACTTCCACGTTAGCAATGAGGGGTCTGTTTGTGCAAAGCTGTGGCCACATGGCCTTGACGCATCGTTCGTCTTGGCCCGGTGTATTGGATCTAACTCTAACCTGCCTCGATCCATATCAACATGTCTCTTTCGATGGACAGTGATGTCTACAATGCCAATTCATGAAATATCACGCCAATGGAATCATCCAGGTCTTTTACCTGAGAAACAACAACTTTCAACTATCTGCTTTTCAGTCAATACTGACAAATACTACGAGGAGTATTCAAGCTCCTCACAAAGCGTCATCACCAGGATGCGCTGCGCTCAGCAGAAGGTAAAAGAAAACCGGCCGAATGTTGCCCAAAAGACCCCCAATAATACTAATCATGGAGACCATCCACATTCCAGAGGACCCCAAGAAGGCCAATTGCCCTTTTCGACATACTAGTCCGTGAAACTTTCCAATGCGGGGGAGATAAACACGGAAAAGGCCCGAGTTATCGCGCCCAGATTCCAGACACAAACCCACTTGCAGTATTCGACATCATACCATTCGCCAGAGCCACTGAACATCGAGTTCTCCAGACCCCGGACTGTCGCTAATGTTCCCCCGCGAATCCACTGTTGCGGAGAACTGCCAAGATGCCAAGGCGCGGGGGGATGCCCCTGTCCTCCCACCCAGTCACTGCGAGTCAGTTTTCCATCTAGAAATCTCCGGCAAAAACGCCGACCAGCTCTCGACTTGCATTGCCACTGCCTCGGAGCCCGGAGTTGGTATCCACAATCTCGAGAAAATGATCCAGCGATCTTGCTTCCATGGCAAAATGGATCCATCCTGGTGGTTTTTCCTGGGGGGAAACGGTCGTCCCCAAGACTTGGATCCTTTCCTCTATTAAACATATCTTTCCCTGATTTTTCTCCCCGATCATAATATCTCAACCATCTTACCGTCCTGTCATCTTTTCCCATTCCCCATACGAACCTTGCCCGTGAGACGAACGAAAGAGGCCTGCAATCATGGCTGCCCCAAAGGCTTCGCTCGACGAGAAGTCGCAGCTCGAGTATATCGAGGATAGGTCCAATATAGAAGAGTCTGCTGAGCAATTCACACCCAAACAAGCCGCTGCCATAAGACGAAAAATCGATCTCAGGTTACTGCCGGCGTTGGGTCTGATGTACGCCATCTCCCTCATGGACCGAAAGAACATATCCAACGCCGCCATTGCGGGGATGCGAAAGGATCTTGATCTTCTGGAGGGTTATCGATACAGTCTAATCACCCTCGTCTTCTTCATCACATATGTTGTTTTTCAACCGCCTATGACGGTTATGTGTCGTAAAATCGGCCCGCGCATATTTTTGCCCGGCATTTGTTTGCTCTGGGGTGCGGTGGTGATTGGGCTCGGTTTCAGTAAGAACTGGACCACGATGGTTGCGTTGAGAGTTATCCTTGGAATTCTTGAGGCAGGATACTTTCCAGGGTGAGTTCCTATGTAGCGTCTGTTGAATTCTGCTGTTGCTATTTTGAGTGAGAGTTTTAGCTGATGGATATTACTTTACTTTTAGTTGTGTGTATGTCCTTTCAACCTGGTATGCCAAGTGTAAGTTACCCCTTTACCAGGCCTCCTTTTTATCCCCGCGGGAAAAAGATTGTCTGCATTGCGGAGTGGCTCCAACGCCATTGGGCAACCTGCTAGGCTACGTGACACGGAACTCTTGAGTGCATACGGTGGTAAACAAGCTTTACTAACGGGTTTCTCTTCAGTTGAAATGGCACGGCGATATTCGGTATTTTATCTCATTGGGTCCCTTGGTTCAGCCCTATCTGGTATCCTCGCATACGGCCTTATGCAGCTGGAAGGTGTCGAGGGTCTTCGGGGATGGCGCTGGTAAGAATTCACACTATGACTTTTTTCAATACAAAGGTTAGCTTAGCTAATTCTCTGTAGGATCTTTATTATCGAGGGTGTTGTAAGTATACGCATCACCGAAATTACCAAAATGAGCTGTTCATTAACCATTACCAAAGATAACGTGCGGCATCGCCATTTTCGCATACATTTTCATTGTGAAATTCCCAGATCAAGAACGCGACAAACCCTCAAAGATCCCTTTCTTGAAACCGGATGAGATTGGACACATTATTGATAAGCTCCAAAGGGAAAGAGGAGATGTTGAGACGGAGCCGTTTTCGCTCGTCAAATTCGTAAAGCCGGCTCGGGATTGGGAGATTTGGGGTTTCGCTTTTATGCTCTTGTAGGTTGCTCGAAAACAGTTTACAAGTGTTTAGAGAGTTACGTCTAACGCCCCAACGATATTCAGCTGCATGACAACTGTCGCATACGCATTTGCATGTAAGTGTTAGATATAACAAAGCCAAACTTCCATCCCTCAGCGCAGACATGACTGACCAGACCATGCACTAGTTTTCCTTCCAATTATTCTTAAGGATAATCTGAACTTCAGCATGGCCGCTTCTCAATGTCTAGTAGCGCCTCCCTACGCCTTTGCAGCGATATTGATGTACTCAACCGCATGGGGTGCAGATCGGTTCAAGATCCGCTCTCCCTTCGTCATCCTTAACTGCGTAATTGCACTCGTCGGCCTGCCCCTCATGGGTTTCCACACCAATCCCGCCGTACAATACTTCGGAGTCTTCATCTGCGTTGCTGGAGTTAACGCGAATATCCCACTTATCATGGCGGTCCAGGGTGGAAATATTATTGGCCAGGTTCGTATATCAGCAGGTCGAGATTCATTGCATATCCTTTCAAATACCAGCTGCTTACATATCACAACAGTGGAAACGCGCCTTTTGCTCAGCAACTTTGACCGGATTGGGTGGAGTTGGCGGAGTGGCTGGCAGCCTGGTATTCCGCACACAGGATGCTCCGGATTACATTCCAGGAATCATTGCCACGATGGTGTAAGTGATGCCAGAAAAAAGTGACTACTGGTAGTCCATTGTACTAACTACACCTCAAATAGTTGTTGCGGCGCTGTCATTATCACCATGCTCATATTGACTGCATATTTCAAGTGGGCAAACAACAAAGCTGATCGAGGCGAGCTGGTTATTAACGGCAATGCGGAGTTTAGATATACTTTATAAATAAGGACAGTAGCGGGGCGGGACTCTGCATTTATGAGCATGAAACGGCGATTATATTCTTTTCATGGGCGAATGGTATAGGTTCTATTGCAATTTGTTTTTCGAAGGTCTTTATTCGAATTACATGCCGCTGGCTTTTTCAAGATGCTGAGAAAGGAAGGAAACTATAACCGCAACTGTGTGATTTTTGGTCCCAGGCGAAAACCATGCTGGGTCGCCTGTTTGGCTGAAGCCATCCATCCCGTCAGTTTACTGGGTCGGAGTAGAGCGGTACTGGGCGTGACGGTGTATAAATAGCACTAGTCTGAGGATGACCGGTTATATGTCAACATGATGGTTTCAGCGCCCAGAAACTATACAGCGACGGTCTTCTGCTCGCATATAAATATGTTTGCTACTTAGCGTTCATTCCTTGCAAAGCAAGCAAAGCAAGCAAATCAATAAATGAAACAGAATAATTTGCCATCAATATAATTGTATCGCGTCGTAGAGTACTAGGCGTAATGCACGCACGGTCCACCAAGATGCGAAGGAAAGTTAAAGTGCTCAATACTATCTTTGTATCAATATATGCCAACATTGAAGTTCCACAGGCTGTATTGCAATGCCTAATTCGGCGAGGAAAATACCATAGGAGACGGATACGGCGGTTGAAATAAGGTTGTCGGGACCGGGATGACGTAAGAGACGTAAAGCTCCCTCTGTTTGCCAGTTCTGCTCCGTGGCCGTTTCCGGACATCCTCCAACCATCAATTTTCCAGTTTTTTCAAACAAAGGAAGGGGGAGCCTTCCTATGGTTGGTTATGTTGCAGCTTTTGTTGGTAAAAAACTGCGCATTCCCAATCAAAAATGAGTGGTTCTGCACCAATGTCTGCCACTTTCGTACCTTACTCTTGCACAGCGCAACCATCAGTCACTCCAACCTCTTCACTGTCTCAGCCAAACCTGCGTTTACACCCCCTCCCCCCCCCCCCCCCCCACGTAGCTTGTCAGTAAACTCCACAGGGTCTTCCGGATGGGGCGCAGGAACCGTCGACGCAGAAACAAGCGTAAGAATTTAGGCCGAACCACGGCTATGGAACCAACTCTTGGCCTAGACGGCAAGGGCTGGCCTCCGTATGGCATTCCCGAAGAGCTATTTGCTTGCATTTCTACATATTTGCCCCGTCGGGACATTTGCAGTCTTCGTTTGGTAAACAAAGAATTTGCCTTTAAGATGCAGCACGTCCTTTTTCGCACCTCCGTGGTTCCGTTCACACCTACGGTTTATTCCATTGACCAGGCTTCGACCGAAAAGGTCGACAATTTTGAGGTACTTGGCGGCTCTATTTCCCGGTTTGGCGTAAGTTTTGAGATTGATCAAATCTCACTATTTTGTCCCCCTACGAAATCGTACAATCGGGCCGTCACGGCCTTCTGGGGGAAATACGAATGGCCAAAAGACGACTATGTAAGGTATGACAGCCTTAGAGACGTCGAGGATGTTGCAGATCAAGTCTGTAGGACGAGGAGAGCATTTGAGACTCTTACCGAAATAACTGAGCTGGCTCTGAGCTTCGATACCGGTTACGGGTGGCTTAACCCCCCAGTTCTTTCCGTCAAAGAGAAGTCTCTGGTTTTTGAAGGGAGACGCAGTGTGTTTGGCGAACGCTTGTTTGAACCCGGAATCCCACCCCGACAGAGATCTCTAACACACGCTTCATTAAAGAGGTCTGTGGCTTCCATTCCTGGGTCCCTGAGAGAATATCTTGGGTCTATACTTACGCGTAAGGCTCTCGTACAACTCTACGGTGACGGCAATAACTCTTGGTATTGGAGCCCCCTCGAAGACTTATCGTGTGAACACTTGGAAGTCGACCCCACGATAGGAAGAGGAAGGCTATATGGAGAAAACCGCGACAGAGGCGATTGCCAAATCTATCCAAGGCAACCCACTCGCGCGCACGCCGAATGGCTGCTCGAGACAGCTTGGGCGGCCCAAGCCGTTCTAGGCTCCTGCATATGCGCAATTACTGATATCAGAAGGTCGTCGCCATCTTCATTTCGACGTGTCCACACGTTGAATATATCCAGTATATCCTCCGGACTACTGCATAATCTTAGCCGCTCCGATTTCTTCGAAGCGCTACCGTGTCTGAAAACCATCATACTTTTAGTTATACCTGATTGGAAGCAATCGGACGCGGCGTGGGATCCGCAAAGTCCAATCAAATACATCGACCCCAGTACTGCTTCGGTCTCCTTAACTCGCCTTCTGGGTAATATTATCTCGCATTTGACAAACATAAGCTGTCTTACGGTTGGGTACGCTGGAGGGGGAGAGCACGCCAAAGGAAGTTACGCCCGGAACCAACATATCCTGCCAGCTCCTATCACGGAATTTGCACACGATGCTGCCATTGGTCGCTTACCAGAGCCACCGCTTATTTTCCCGCATGTCAAGAAGCTGACGTTTTATAATTGCTGGTTTAGCCCACACCTCTTAGTTGAGTTTTTCAACGCATCTTATCCGACGCCACTAGAGGATCTAAAGTTTGACTCTTGTTCCTTGACTGCATCGCCTGGAACTCTTAATCGTCCCCTTGTGAGCGATGCGGTACATCCGGACCATCCTAGAAGTGAATATTTCCGACAGAGACCTCGTTTAGGAACCTGGTCAGATATTATCAACAAGTTCACGCCAGGGCTCTCAATTTCTGAGCAGGCCGCTTCAATAGGACTAGGAAGCCCGCCAATACCTCGTCCAGATAATATCCCACCTTGTTTGGGCCGACTGGAATTTGTCTCTTGTGGATATGTTCGCTTAGCCCCGTTTTTTAACCAGAATAACCTCGTCGTTCCTAATTTTCCAAGGGATCAAGCAGCAAATAACGCAGCTCCTGGGTTCCAAGCACTAGCGGCTGTCCCCGGAATCCCTCAGTTTGCAGGCGGTGGCCTTGCAACACAACTAATGCAATATCTCCAAAATCCAGCGAACGCAGCTCCAGCACAACTACAACATAACCTGAACCTTGTCGTCACTCAACAAGCTTTACAGGGGAATGTCCCTAACCCTCCAGCAGCACAAGCCGGCCAACAACAACAAGTACAGCCCCAGCTAGTACAACAGAACGCCACACTCGCAGCCCTTCCACCCGGCCCTATGCCACATGAAATGCATACTCCAACAATGCAGGCCATATCAACCCGCCCGGACGACCCCTCGTTGGGTCATTCCTATATTGACTGCAGGTTTCTCGGCACGATCGTGCAATGCATTGGTGCGGATGAAGAGCAGATTTTGGAATGTGGGTTTGGAATGAGGTTTGGATGGGAGCATGATGAGGAAAGAGAGGCTGTTCAAAATGATGGATTTAAGAGAGGGGGCACGGGAAGATTTTCGGGAGTTATACTGAAGTCTGACGAGAGATCTTCAGGTAGAGGTTGATGGGTAAAAAAGTTCTTACATGACAGGTCGTTGCTTGTGGATGGAGGCAGCTGCAGTGTAGTAGGTAGTTGGCTGTAGCACTACTTTACGGATGATGTTCTTGTAATAATAATATTCTCATGAACCAACCACCGAAAACTGTGTTGATTTTGATGTTGATGTTGATGCCGGATAAGATAAGATAAGATAAGCTTATTTTAGCCTCGTTTTAGTCATCCAGTAGTAAGTTGACCTCAACCTTCACCGAACAAAGTTGCTACATGCAGCTCCAAAGTTGATGTGCTTGAACCCAATTCATCCATTGCTGTCTATCTTGATAAACTTACCATCCAATCATGATATCAATGTGACCCTTTTCCCTCCGTGGAAGTCGAACCGGGTGTTTTTATCCGTCCAATTGCACATCCGTTTCAAAACGCACCAAACATCCCTGTCCAAGTTAGCCAAGCAAAGCTCCTCCTCATCAGCGGTGACAAAAGCTCTGAGTTGAATGCAGCCCAAAAGCAAAGATTCACTGGCCATCAAATAGAAAAATAAAAGCATTGCAAACATGGCAGACCACATCCATGGTTCAACCGCCAGCCATCCGCGTCATTCGAGCAATCTACACCACCGCTCGGACATCCCTTCGCTGGCTCCAGTCCTGATGTCAAGCGAGCACGCAACGGCCACTGGTGTCGAACCACTGCCCTACTCCTTCAACCCAGGGTCTTCTGATGAGGAGGACCAGCGCCCGCCGCGATACACGCCAGAAAATGACCCGTTCCAGCTGTCGACCAAGCTGAAATCAGTCGATGAGATCAACCAGATCAAGGCGAATACTTCGCGGAAGCGTGGGGGTTGCACAAACAGCAGCGTCACGAGTTCCTCGAGAAAGCTGCAGGGATTCTACAAGTCGCAGAATGAGAATATTGAGAGGCTGCTGAAGCCGGTGGATGAACATGTACGGCTGGCAAAGGAATACAATTCGCAGAACCAGCTCAAGTACAAGATTGCCGTGTACGGTAGCTTTGCCGCGAATGTCGTTTTATCAATTCTACAGCTCTACGGAGCCATCGCTTCAGGGTCCCTGTCGCTATTTACCACCATGGCCGATGCAATATTCGATCCGCTGTCAAATCTCACCCTCCTTATCTGCCACAAGGCAGTGAAACGCGTCGATGCGCGCAAATTCCCCGCTGGGAAAGCCCGCATCGAAACCGCTGGCAACATCTTCTTCTGTTTCATCATGACAGCCGTATCACTCATCCTGATTGCGTTTTCCGCCAAGAGCCTGGCTGATGGTAACCACGAGGAGACCCTGGGATTTGAAATCCCCCCAATCGTCGCTGTGTGCATAGCATTCGTAACAAAGTTCACCCTGTTCCTATACTGCTGGACCCTACGTAATCAATACTCCCAAGTCCGCATCCTATGGGAGGACCACCGCAATGACCTGTTTATCAACGGACTCGGTATCCTAACCTCCGTCGGTGGCAGCAAGCTCAAGTGGTGGATCGACCCCATGGGCGCCATGATCCTCTCCGTTGTAATCTCCGGCCTGTGGCTGCGGACCGCATATTCCGAATTCCAGCTCTTAATCGGTGTCACCGCAGACACCCAAACACAGCAACTCATCACGTATATCTGTAAGGAAGCCCTTTCCCCCCACCAATTAATAAACCAGTGATACACCTCCCCACTACTCCACACCATAACTAACGCCACCATCCCCCCATATCCAGCAATGACCCACTCCCCCATGATCCAAGCCATCGATACCGTGCGCGCCTACACCTCCGGCCCCCGCCTGCTTGTCGAAGTCGATATTGTCATGGATCGCAACGAGTCGCTCATGGCAACCCACGACGTCGCAGAGGAGCTGCAGATGAAGCTGGAAAGTCTGCCGGATGTGGAGCGGGCATATGTCCATGTTGACTTTGAGACGACGCATAAGCCGGAGCACTTCCTGAAGAAGGAGCTCTAAAATGATATGAAGCATTTGATGACTTGCTGGTTACGAGTTTTATATCATCCTATACTTACGGGGGATGGGATGGGAGGTATTTTGTCTGGGCAGGTTTTTGTGATTTTCTTTATGGATGTTCTTATTATCTGACTACAGGTTTCATAGTCTTTTGACTACTTGAAGGAATGATTCTCATGACAGGAGAGGAACCTCCTTTAGGGTGACGACATAGACTCGTCAGTGAACGGTTTACAACGCGCGGGAGACGAGACTGTGGTATATCCACTCATCATACGTGTATATACCTACACACAAGAATACCTTTCTACAATGGAATAAATGAATTTTGGAAATAGAGAAGACTTTCATTACTCGTCTATCTACTCCTCAATATCCCATAATTGACTCATTCCTCGCCTTTCCCAACTCCACTCCCAAAAACTTCATCTCTCCTAGTCTCCCGATCCCACACAACCCTCCCATCCCCTTTTCGCTTGAAATATAAAATCCGGTGTTGAGGAATGAATTCCTCATCCGTCTGTTCGGACTTCCACCGGTCAAGGGGGATCTCCTTGGCACCAACGAACCGATCTTCATATCCAACAACATATTCACTGCTACCAAGCGACGGATCCCAGCGCAGCCGGCTGAGTATGTCCGAGGCAGGGCGCAGTTTTGCAGCAGATATAGATTTGTTGTTGGTTCCCGTACCTAATCTCCGCAAGGCTTTCTTGCTGGCGGAAAGAAGGTCTGCTTCCGCGTCATCGTCCTCGTTTACCTCCACGTCCGAGCCACCTTCCTCGGAATCGGAATCGTCGAGATTATCGTCTTGGGAGATGTAATCACCCCAATTCCTTTTGTCAAGGTGTAGAGAACCTATATCCGCTTGCTTGATGTGCGATGCGTCGACCCAGGCAGATGTCGGATCGTAATTTTTCTGGTCACCATGTATATGATTTGTAAACAGATCAATGGCGGCTTGGAGTTTGTCTTGGGCCTGTTTTCGTTCCGCTTTATCAATGAAACGTGCTGAGTCCCTGCTTTGTTCTGCTTTTGTTAAGCCGATAAGGTAGCAGCCTTGATATTCACGCTCTTCCTGCGTAACGAAATTGTCATCGCTATTCTCGTTCTGGGTGAATCGACTAGGCCATATTCTTGTTTGAACCTCTGGTAGTTTGCGATGTAAATCTATTCGATTATAAGAATCTCGTCAGTAAATGTATGGAGGTGGTTTGCAAAAGGTATTTCACCAAAAGATACTCACCAGCAAGCAGAAGTAAGCTCTTCGATTCAAGCCATCCTACCAGCGAACTTCCCTTGGCCAAAGAGAGACCCCAATATTGCACGTTAATCTTGATGTAGCTTGTGTAAGCCTTCAAAAATTCATCAGAAGAGGCCGACTCTTCCGTTTGGGCTCCAACAAGTCGTGTCCAATCTGCACTACAATCTGAAATCAGATTATATGCTCTCTTCATCTCGTCAACAACCGTCTTGGTGGAAGAAACTGAAGCTGAGCGCGCCACATTCGTGACAGGTGTATGGAGTGTCAGTATAACCATACCCTCCCGCGGAGTCCGATGATACCGGGGAGGCTTCTTGTAGAATGTCGAGTCGTATACCATATCTTCTTTCCAGTTGAAGTTACCGTAGTAATTGAAAAAGGTGCAAAGAATGTCTGCCACACTTCCCGAATTAGGGGGAAGATGCTTCAGAAGTCGAGATAACATCATGGTGATATGAACTCCCCCAAGGTAGCCAAACTTCGAGGAATAAATGCCACGATGTTTAGCCCATGTTTTGATAATACGATGTAGCAAACGGAATGTAGCTGGGCTTTGGATTGTTTGTTGAAGATATGTTTGGTCACGGTATGGTTGGAGCTTCATCAAAGGAAGTAGTGCAAGGTCAAATAGAGGATGAGATCGAGGCAATCGAGAAGCTTCAAGCCATCTACCGTTACATGTAAAGTTAGCTTTCAGGAAGCAGAGCAAATTCTACAGCTTGTCATCATAGAACTTGAAACGTACCTTTCAGCAACAGCCGCCGCGGGACAGTATTGTAGGTCAAATCGTATTCCGTCGATTTCCAGTTCCAACATTGTCCCAGTAGTCGCCTTAACTTTCCTCAAAACCTTTACACCCGCATCCGTTCCCTTTTTCAACCTCTGTATCACAAGCGCAAAAAATGTTCTTGAACTGATAGATCCAACACATAAACAATCGATATCTGACGACTCAGTCCAAACACCCAGACCATAAGAACCAACTGGAGTGACTATAATGGAGACTTTCGACCGAGCGGCGCCCTGCTTTTCACCAGACCCTAGAAGTGACCCATGCTGTATAATGTGCTTCAAACGTGAAAAGGCAGTTTTCCGTTTTTCGGCCTCCTCAGAAGATGGAACGATGAATCTATCCGCGAGGTACGATTTCAACTTGGTGGGATCTTGAAATCCAGTTCCTGCCTTTTTGACCTCAATGATGGTTTCTTGTGCCTCGGTTTCACTGTCTACTTCGTCATCAAGTGTAAACTCCAGGGATGCTCTGATACCCCAGTGGTCACTGGGGTATTGGAGCTGGATTTGATTCGTAGATTCGTCGATTGTTTTGATTGGAAAGCCAAACATATTGAATTTAGTAACTCTTAAATGTCTCTTATCGAAAATGATCCTGTCATATCGATGGGGTCTTAGACTTTCCGTTTTGCCGTCTTCGTATACAGCGAGTGGGTTTTCGAGGGGGTCAAATGTAGCACCCTGCTCCCCGTCATATAGCTCAGTAGAATCGCGTTCGAGTCGAGAGGGCGAAACCCTGTCGCTCATCTCAGCTCGAGCTACCACCCAGGCATCGGAATATCCAGCCGAAGGTATCATAGATTCGAGAACAGGAAGAGTAGCGGCAGCTTGTGGGGATATCATCTTCTTCTGTACTGCTTCTTCATTCGTGAAACTGGAAGTAGTCATGTTGAAGTCGCCAGTGATTACCTTGGGGTTGCTGGGGTACCTGGCAGAAAAGAGATCGAATAATTTCTGGAGCTGTTGTTTTCTTGCAGCTATGGTGTGGTCAAATAGACCGCTAGACAGATGAACTGAAGCAACTACTGCTGGGGCAAAACCAGGCTCGTCCATCTTGCCCAATTCATTCATACAAAGGACGACAGCCCCCTTGTGCTGGGTCCCAAAGGGAAGCCAACTCCAGGTGAAGTTTGAACGACTCAAAGCAACTATGTTTCGCAGGCTTGGTAAAGGGCCAATCCCGTTCTCGCCAGGTGGGCCATGAGTACAGAAAGGGTAGATATTTTGAATGGACTCACTGCCAAGGATATAAGTCAGAAATTCATCACATACTTCCTGGAGCAACAGCACATCTGCCTGGGAACTTTTCGAAATTAGCGTGTTGAGAAGAGCCGGAAACCTGTCCGTTGTGGGGGGATGTTGCAAAACGAGGACGTTGTAGCTCGCAACTCTGAAGTGACTGGGCATCTGTTCTTCGTCTTCCGGAGCTTCAAACGGTTCTATGGGAGTCCATATTCCAGCGTCTTGCGAGAAATGGTAAGTAGTCTTGGGCTCATCAAACGGCACGCTATAGAGTTGGCCCTGTGAAGATAGACTTGATTTCGTGCTGGAGGTCGAGGGAGTCTTTTCATCTTCCTCAATCTGCTCCAAAGGTCTAGGGATAGTTGGGATCTGTGTGAAGCTGGCATCTTCATCCAAATTTATGGTCCCCCATACCTTCATTTTATTGCTGGCCTTTTCACGAACCATGACAGCAAGATGGTGAACTTGCCATTGTACAGGTGGAAGTAGCCTTGCTTTCGCCAGCAAAAAGTCCAGCTTGGTCTCCCCAGTGGCCTTACTCTGCCCGATCGTCATATGGGGGTGGAAAATTTTGTTTTGCTCGTTGGCGGGCCGCTTGAATCCGTCCAGCAGTGCGCTTTGGAGTCCTCTGAGCTTCTCGGTTTCTTCATTATCGTTTCTGGTGCCTAAATAGACGACATGTTCTTGCCGCTGGGGGAAATTGCCGGGCTGATTGAGGTGGAGATGAATACCATGGTCTCCAGTTTCAGCAGCCCAACGAGTGAGATTTGATTGGATAAGATCGACAGCAGCTGGTAGGCGATTGGCAGACACAAAGGGATAAACCAGGTTAACGTGAGCAGGCCACTTCTCGTAGGCCGTGTCGTAGATTGCACGGAGCTGGTTGGCGTAATCAACAAGGTGCACCGGAGGGATGATGCAGACAGCAGTTTGGTGTCCATTTAGAGTCAATTTGTGACCTTGGGTGGGCTCATTTGAGTCTGCCATGGCTTTTAAGATGGCTGATCTCTTCTCTAGAAAAGGAAGGAGAAGGGAAAATGATCCGAAAAGAGAGGTGGCAAGAAAGATGGAAAGAAGATGGAAACACAATCACGCCAGGTAACGCCGACGGGTCTTTCGAGTGAAAGAAAAATAAAAGAGAGAAAGAGGTGATGTTGTATAGCTTCTTGTCCAGAACTTGAAGCGTAGAGGGGCGTCCAGGCCTTATATAGTAGACGAGTCCTCTCTCCTCTGCTGCAGTTAGTATTTATAGTACTTTCTTCCCCGCTAGTAAAAGTATCCACAGCAGTGTGTCAGAGACAACTATCCTGACCCATTTCAAGCCCAGACTGAGTTTTGTTTGCCTGAAATGGAACCTGTGATAGCACCCGTAGACGTTGGAAGAGGATGTTGTTTGGTAGCTTGAAGTGTTATGGCGGACTGAGGTGAGGCTGATACAACGCGCTTGTCCACGAACGGACCCCGAAAATTAGCGGCAGGTAGCGCGTGTACCAAGCCCTGGAGTGAATCACCACTGCCGCCGTGAGTCACCAACATCGAATCGAACACAGTCATAGAAAAGTGACAAACGTTCCAACAGTAGTGAGGACAACTCATTGTTTGTAAAGTTCAGGGACGGGATTTGCTAAAGGTGTAGTTTTTGGGCTTGGCCTGGTTGTGTGACGGGGTGAAGCAGAAATAGATATTTGAAGAACAAAAAACAAGTTATTTTCCATTACTTAGTAACTACCAGATAAGGATGACAAGGTGAAAGTGAAATGGTAGTAGTTATACAAGAATATAAACCTATCCTTGGGAGAGTTTAACTCAATTCTTCGGCGAGCTAACATGAGAGTTAAGAATGAATTGGAGACGAAGGTGAATGAACCACTGAGGAAGACGTGAAGCCCAAACATTTGATTCCCTATCCTATATCATTGGCTTCTTTATCATCGTAAGTCAACAAGAAACTACAAAAATCAGTATACGCAACGTAATACGTTCCAACGGGTATACATATCCCCCCACATTTGTCCTCGTTCTATCCTATCCATTTCCACAGTCAAAGATAGCGTATAAATCCTAAACCGACTGAATAATCATAGATCTAGTCTTCATAAAACCCCCAAAGCCCCGAAAATCATACCGATAACAGAGGCCCATAACACCACCCTCCCCTTTCCGTGACCCCCCATAACTTTGCCAGCCCCATATCCCTGCGGCTTCTCTCCTCCCTCCGCTTTTCCCAACTCCTTCTTCTTCCCAATCTCCGTCGCCGCAGGAGGAGGCGAGGGCGGTGGTGGTGGCGTCACCTCCGCAAACGACTTCTCTCCTTATCAAACGCCAAGCACGCCGTAGGCAGTGGAAACTCCTTTTCCGCAATGGTATACTCAGCACGCATCAGATCATCAAACGCTTTATTACCAATTTCCATCTCCGCAAATGCACCCACGCTGAGTTCGATTGAGGGGACGATATTGGTGAAATCGCCAATGACATCTAGTGTTGGGATGGGGAATTGTTCCTTGTTGTTGTCGGCGGGCTTGGTGGAATTGGTGGGAAGAAGATTACATTTGCCATCGACGTGCTCAAGCTGGTCAACCTTGACGTTTACGGAGGGGATGTTGAATGTGGCACCCACGCCGCCCTTTATCGGGCCGATGAAGGATTGGACGAATAGCAGGATTTCAGGGGCAAATGCTATGGAGATTCAAGCGAGATGGAGGTATCGGCTTGGAAAGGAAGAGCTGAAATGGACGTTTCGTCGCTGTATTACGTCAGTGGTATACTCTACTGGTTGGGAAATCGAGGCATGAAAAATAAGGAAGTGGGCAAGGTAGACATACAAGCCCGTCATGGTTGAGTTGTTGATCTGTCCGATATCAATATAAACCCGGAATTATCAGGAACCTACCACGAGAACATCACGTTAGTTAGACAATCCGTCACCGTTCATTTGGGAAGGTGATACGCACCGACACGCGGAATCCATATTCGAACTCAAAAGACTGATTTGCGGTCAGAGCCACCTCAATCTGGGGGATGAAATGGACGCCAAAAGCAATGATCCCGGGTATCTATTATTTCAAGCACAAGTCAGAAGCAAATAGTTTAATATGGAACGAACCATAAAATGGAGAAGAAAAAAATCTTACCATAAAGGGGGTGAGAGGAATCACCGGCAACGGAACGGTGAAATTCAATGCATTTCCTACCAGATCAAGCCTAGTTGCAAGCTCAATATGTGCAAAGAGATCATCCACATCAACCTGCACTGCGGCATGCTCAATGAACTTCGCGATACTATCGATAAGCTCAATTGGGTCGTCGGGATCCTTGAACTTGAAAGTGCGTTGAGAAAGCCCCAGGTTTCCACCCAGCGAGCAATTCTTGCATGTCAATGTCACCCCCTCAGGTCTAGATTATACGTTAGCCGCTATGTTACTTGCATGAATAGAGAAGCTCCGGGGATCTTAGGCGGCATTATTACTTTGTCAACAACACTAACGTCTAGCCCACCATTGGACGTGGGATGTGCGCTGGCGATGGCAGATTCAGCAACCGATGGAAAAAATCTTGTTGGCTTTGGTTGCTCTACCGGGGTTGGTGGAGGCTCCTGGCGCTTTTTCAGGCCTATGTTTCGTCGTGCGGAGACTTGATTTGCTGGTTTTCGCGCAAATGAAACTTCCATCATGCTGAATGCGTCTTTCCACTCGCAAGAGGTCTTTGATAGACTGATTATCTTTTTCTCCTTGTGCACCGTGGTCTCGGTAATTCTGAAAGACCGCAGTTCAATATCAAAAGCCAGAGGGGGATAATACTGAGGAAAAATAAACGCTTACATGTGAGGTGCCCTCTGGTCATCTTCGTTGCAATCAAGATGAGATGACACAACCACTAAATCTGAGAGGTGCTCAATTCCCTTTGCTACTTTTTCAAGCGCATCATCCAAAGCGAAATGGAGGGTTAACTCCTTTTCAGAGCACGAAACATCCTTTAGATCCGGCTCAATGTCTTCCAATTTCAAAATTGGCTTTTGGCTCTTCACGGTCAAACTAGCTGTAAAGACAGAACCATCAGGGACAGCTTGATCGTCAAATCCCTCAAGGAAGTCGAGGCTAGTTTGCTTCTTTAAAAGACTCGAGACGCATCTCCCGCCTTCAAATTGGTAGATAGCGTTGCAGCTGTTAGGACACGGGCGATAGAGAGGTCCAATTCCGGGGACGCATAATCATCTGACTGACAAAAAAGCCCTGTTATCACTAGCAGGTGCCAGCAAAAATTGCGACAGGTTGAAGATAACCCCATATTTTGGAGATGAATTAAGATGATGAATTATAGTCACTATCACAGAGAAACAAACCCCACCTGCCATATCCCCCAAAAAGTGTGGTGAGACTCTCATTATATAGCAATACACAACTGGGCATTACCATGCCGCAGGTACGGCTATGGGGCCATCCTAGGGGGCGCATACAGGGATCAAATCCACAGCCGAGCAGCATAGATCTGAGGAGCGACAATGAACTCCGTCCCACGGGGGCCTTTCTGCAGCTACATGTAATGCAGATATTGCAAATCGGGTAACGACTCTCTATCGCTGATATCTAGTCAAAAAGCAATGGAGAGGGTGGGTTTAGCTGCAAAAGTAAGCCATCCACAGTAGCCAGCCTGGGGTAAATCTGACCCCGAGGGGTAGGGAAGCCAGCCTGTGACAGAACCATGGATATGGTAACGCAGTGGCATATCTAATTAGTAATGAACAAAAAAAAACTTCTTTGATGTTCTTTCTTGAGTCCGCGACCTTGCAGGAAGTTGTTCTCAGGCACGGCGTATGTGACAGTGCAATGCAGGACACGTTGTCAAGCCAAAGCCGCGATGCTGTGTCATAACGCCAATCGTGGCCATTTCCAGAGAAACTGCCAGCAGCCATCTTTTCAAATGGACCGTGACCCTGTTCATTGGGTCTATCCCCATTTGGTGGCAGGTTGCAAGGGCACGGAAATGAGATGCTGACATCCTGTCGCACCAGCGTTGCAATGTACATGTAATACTCTCAAGTCCGACGAAGTATTAGCTATGAAGCAGACCTTGGCCTCGCTGTCGAACAAACCCATAGCTGGACCTGCATGGAATGGAATATCCCGGTTGAGTTGAGTCCCCGAAGACACTGTTTTCAGAGAGCGTCGTCTGTTGAAGGTGTCGTCGTCAAAGTCAGTAAGCGATGCTAAGGCCGCGATTTAGGCGAGGGAACAATGAGCTTTCCTCCTCCGCTCCGCACTCGAGCATTATCATTCAAGAACAAGGCACCCGGGTAGTTATCTCATTGAATCTTTTCTCTTTTCCAAAAAATGGGTGTATGAGAGATCAACCAAGTCAGCTGGCCACTTGGACGTACATACATGTGCTTTCCATGCACTGACAGCGTGTTGCGACATCGCACCAAGTTCTGTACCTGAGATGCTATTTATATCATCCCAACACATGCGCCTTGAGAGGCCCAAAATCTGGCACTGGAAGGCCAACAGAAAGATATTCGCACCCGAAGAAAGGGCCCTTCATCTTACTTCTGTCCCTTGTCTCGACAGATTGCCAGGCTTCCCTGGCCCGGGCCCATGTTCGGTTCCTCGGCCACAAGTGCATCAAGATGCAGAACATTCGCGGTTCCTCGTTCAATTCTGCGATACTCTACGCAGTAGCCAATAACCAGCCGGTTTCTTTTCTTTTCTTTTTCTTTCGTTCTGTTGTTCTTTCGTTCCTTTTACTACTTCGGCCCTCGGTATTTGGCTGAATAATTCAGCATGACAAAAGCAGTCAAAATCCCCGCCAGACCAAGTGTCAACTGTCCATCTGTCCGATTACATTCTTATTCCCCCATCATGACAAATACTCTCTGAGCCCTATCAATCTGGGGATCGACCCTCAGGGCAGCATCTCATGCACCCCTCCAGCTTCAACCGTGTTTATTGAGTTTCTATTCTTTCGGACGTTTGGGTGCGGGGTATCTACGTTTCTTTTTCCTTCTCTTTCTTTTCTTATCTGGATTTTACTTTGTTTTTCTTTTTCTCTTAAATTTCTTTTTCTTAACCACATCTTTTTCTATGTAATCCTCTTGCCCCGCGTGAAGACCCAATTGACGTTATGCTGGCGAGATAGACATACACTTACCCCTCTTCACAAATTCTGAACACGACCTGGAATATTTGTTGACGGCCTGGATAGTAACTACAGAATACGATGGTGATTATGCCAAAGAGGGAGAGCATCCAGGGACAATTGAGGCAACATCGTATTTAAGAAATTTAAAATCAGACGGGTGGGATGCAGGCATTAAAATAATCGATTCATTTCATTAGTCGTCATTCATCAAGCAGAATGATAAAACCATTCAAACCAAGCAACAGTAAGAATTTACGTGTCCCACGGAAAAAAAAAATATATAAAAAAAATAAAAAATAAAAATAAAATAAAATAAATTGAGAAGAAACATTACAAAAAGTTTGAAGCATCACATCTTCTTCCCCTTCCTCTCCTCATGCCTGCCTGCCTGCCTACCTGCCTGCCTTCATAGCCTCTCTCACTATCAATTTAGTCCTGTCACAATCCATAGCGAGCTCTTTAATATCCTGAGTGATCACTGGCCGCCCACCGACAGCGGACCACCAAACTTGAAGCTTGTTCCCCCATGTTTATAGACACCATGAAGCACAAATGAGAAAGGCAGAAGCAAAAGACAAGAAAATGGAAATAACATTAATGGACAAGTAGTAAGTAGGTAAGAATAACAAAGTACCAACAACAATGAACCAAAAAAACATGATGATATGATATGGATGGACAGACCAAAATGATTGCGGTTGTGAATCCAAAAAGAACTGGTACTAGTCAATGGACAACAAAACATGCACCGGCTAATATGCACCGAAAAGCGCAGAAAACACGTCTATAACTATTATCCTTTTTTTCCCACCTCCAGTTTTATAAATCAAAAGTAATGCTCTATCAGTTGGACCTCACTGGTATTGGGTCAACGGCCCTCTCTCCATGTGCATGGGAATCGTAAGCAAGGAAATAGAAAGAAAAACAGGAATATGAAATCCTGGAAACACAACGGACCAAACAGACATATCAATCCCTAAATAAAGTACACAGAAATACATGCCAAGGTCAATAACATAATGCACTAGAAGAAAAGGAAGGGGAAAAAGCATTAATAAGTTTATGAATGAAAGAAAAGAAAAGAAAATCATTTCTTCGACTTCTTCTGCGGCATGTCTTTTAGAATGTCATCGAAGCTCATCCCCGGGTTGTTGTTGACAGGGCGCGGCGGAGGATCCAATGGCATCACGCTGGGCGGAAGTGGCAGCGCTTCTAGACCAATATGGATCGAGGCGCGATTACCCGGTCTCAGACCCGGGTGGCGGCCTGGCGAATTGTCCCTGGCGTTGAGGGAGATGAGGGGTGGCGTGTGGCTACCAGGCGTCAAGAGCGGGGTGGGTTGGCGGTCCGATGAGGAGCCTGTGGATGAAAGTGGTGGTGGAGGGGGACCCGTTGATGGCTGGTACTGGGCCGGCTGCGCATCCTCAAGCATTACAGAGGAGAGCATCTGTTGCTGATCCGCCCAGTTCATTGCTGCTTTCCAGCAGTGGCTGCGACGGTAGACGCCTTCGACGCCGTTTGCGACAACATCGGAGGGCAGGCTGACAACGCCGGAACCGCCAGCGACGCCAAACCAGCTTCGTCCGGCTTTGATGTCTTGACACCAGGGCATACCGCCACGGGGCGGAACGCAGAGGAAGTACTCTACCCCCTGAGTGAAGCGGACTTCGGGAGCATCGACAACAACCATGGGGAGGGATTGGAGAACAGCGTACATGAACAGCCATTGGCCGCAGCGATTGTCAGCCAATTCATCACAAGACTTCCCCGCGGCGGCTCGGCGTTCGAACCGTGTAAAGTCTTCGAGGAAAGGAGTAGGCTTCATGCTGGTGTGGTTGTATGATCCAACCAAGATCTCATTACACTCGCCAGTGGAAAGCTTTTTCGAACGCTCTTTGCTTTCCTTCTTTTGCTCGGTCTTTTTGCGGATAGCAGACATGCTTGGGATAAGTGGCATGTCGAAGGGAACAGGAGGTTGAACAGGCGGGGTACTCCGGTCATACTCACTCATTACCTGCCGAAGAGCGCGAGCGGTTGAATCTAGAGGGTCCGAAGCATCCCCCTCAGTGTCCATCATGGTCATATCTGGCGTTCGCGTGGTCAAGGATGTTCTGTCCACGAGCATGTCGTATAGATCCGCAAAATCTTGGTACAGTTCCAGCAGGACTAGTCTGTTCAAGCCGCTTTCTTCAAACTGGTTCTTTTTGGAACTTGCTTTTGGCGGCCATGATCCGAATCGCGAACGATAATAGGCTAGGACATTCTTTCTATATGCTAGACAAGCGGCTTTCCAGTTCTTGAAGCGGACAAGTTTGGCTTCGTTTAATGTAGTAGAGTTGGCAATACCGGAGAACAGAGACGGGAAGTCAAAATCTTCTAGCTTGCTACGGACGGTCCTGAGGCGGTTATCGAGGTCGATAAAGGCCCTTTCCATCCGTTTCTGCGTAAGCTCCGAAATAAGAGTGAACTTATGGCTGTTCAAGTGTCTGATGTCGTTGAGTCTGCCAACACCGTGAATAAACCCTTCCTGGTATAGGGGGAGATATTTCATCCGCTCTCCCAGAACAATTGCTTCGAGCGTCTTCTCGCGGCTCTTCCTGACATCATAGATTCTAAGCTCATCGCAGTAAGCGGCAAAGCTTGAAGTTGCAGTCTCTCCAAACCCTGAACCATCCAGATTTGAAAAATCAAACCGATTCAAAAGCACCGCAACTTCAATGAATATGTTGAAAATCGTGGGGTGCCGGGGGGTAGCAATCAAAGACTGGCCGATTAGAAAGGCAAACATATTCCGAAACAGCACTAGCATATCAATATCGCTATCCAATAGCTCACAATCATTGCTAGAAACATCGCTGTCTAGAGGCACGGGGAGGTATAAATGTAGTAGTTGGGGTGGTTCGTCCACAGAGTATTGCGCAGACGTCCTCCTACTACTCGGGTCTTCTTCGGAGCATGGCTGGAGAGGTGCGGATGGAGATCGGGAGCGGGATCGGGAATGATGTTGCTGGAACATTTCTTCTGGGATAGTCTGTCGTTTGACTTTCGGGGTTGGATCGGAGCCCCGGGCCAAGAAGGTGAGTGATGTAGAGGAGACGAAAATAGAGGAATCGACTTTGAACGAGGGGCCTTTGCCGGCTCTTTGCGGGAAGAGATATACAAGCGTATCGGCTTCGTCGTCCCATAGCTCGTCGACCTAGAGAAGAGAATATTAGAACTGTGCAATGTAGCTTTATGAGTAGATCATTCTTCTCACCTTCTGTCCGTTTGTGAGAGGGGTCACATCGTATGGAATATCCTGTCCCGCTCCAGCAATCCAAGCTCGCATTGAGGGTGGAGGCTGGCTCATATCGACAGAAGTCATGCGAGCTTTGCCAGGCACCCAGCTCCGGCCTTTTGCGGCCCTGGAATCCGCAGACAAGAGTGTTGTTCTCGAGCCAGGACGTGTCAGCCCAGCAGCCATACTCGATATTCCACCACTCCAACTCTGCCGTCGATCTTTAGCAGGCTCTGAAAGCTCAGCATTTACTGTGGTGAGGGAGGGCGGGGGCACCAAAGGGCCATTGTCGTTGGCAGCGGAATCTGTGGGGAGAGGTGCGGAGACATTTCTGTTCGATTGCGGGACGCTTAAAGAGTTGGTCGAAAGATGCTGAGCAGAGGCGGCATGACGAAGCGTAGGGCCACCGGCAGACGGTTGGCTCTGTCGTTTACTGTCTTCTTTTTGTTTCTGCTGAGAAGAAGAGGAGGAGGGGGTAGGTAAAGAGTTCCGGGAGGAGGGCTGGGCAGGCGAGGGGGATTCATCTGCGGAATCCTTGGAGGAGCCCAGGGAGAACAAAGAGGAGATCCTCTTTGCGGACTTCGCGGGCACAGAGAGCATTGTTTAGGATTTGCAGAAGACAATTACTTATCGAGTCGAAGAGGCGGGCATTGAGGAGGTTGAATTCAGGCGTAGTAGTAGAAACACAACTGAAACATTCCACGAGAATCTTTGGGTCAAAAACAAAAACAGAACCAGGAATCGGATCAACAGGGGAAAGTTTCAGAGAATACGAAGGACAAGTGGGAGAAGAGGGGGAAAAGAAGAAAAAAAAAAAAAATAGAAATAAAGAATGGATGAAGGAGAAGAAGAGAGGTTAGAGGTTAGAGGTTTGAGGTTTAAGACACGGCAGAAGAAGGGGGCAAAAGGCGGCTTAGCAGGAAGAAGAGGAAGAGGAAAGCAGCCGCATCTGGGAGAAGAAGCAGAAGCAGAAGAAGAATAAGAATGGAGTCAAAAAGTTGGAGCAGTCACCCACCACAGGGTCAACGAGAGACTCCACAGAAACCACCTCACATTAACAGCAGGAATCTCTCGTATCAGATATATTCTAACTACTATATTACTACTACTTGATTCGACTGTCAGTTTAATAATAATAGTCTGTTGGTATCCCCTCTTCTTGCTGCTGAACTGTATTATTCACTCCTCCTCCTCCTCTCCAACTAACTCCGTATACAGATCATAGATATATAGATAGATACATCCTACTCCTATCATATCATATCTGATGACGGATGGCGTCCAGAGCCAGCTTGGCGGCACCCCTGCAACCAGACTAACTATTCCAGTACGACGATAGCCTGCTCGCCAACTGGCCTAGCAAAAAAAAAATAATAATGCCATCGCACAGGGATATCGAAATCTGCTATTTTAGACCGGGACAAAAATATCTTCAAAGTTCACCACTCCTACTACTGGCACTCCGGGGCACTGGGGCAGCGAGTCAGCTGACTGGCTGTGCCTTCGTCGATCCTCCGCCATGCAACTGGTTCATGTCCTGCGTATGTCGCAGAGAATAAAGCATTTCGAGTGCATAAGGGAATTAATTATCCAAATTAAAGAGAACAGTCATATATCATGGAAACGGGGGCAACAACAGCGAAATCAAACGATGGCGAATTATTCTCCGTTACACATCTACCAAGGGCAGGTGTTTGACACTTCACCACTGCGGCAAATCTCCCTCGACACGGAGTAGCGATTACTCCCCTGATTGGCGTGACCCGTGCTGGAACAGGCTCAGCTGCCTGATGAGGGCCTCATGATTCGTATTCAGGTTATTTTAATATTGTGGCCTTTGTTTGCGGTAATGAATCGATGAGCCAGCACACGCTACAGTTTGAGATGCTGGCGTGTGTCACCGTTATCACTGCGTTCGCGGACACACGCTAACCACGACTGTACCGCCTGCACGCTAGAAACTGGGTAAATATTATTTTTTTTGATGGGATCGTGCTAAACGGGGCTCTTTGCCTTGGTAGCCTGGCGGTCGATAGCCTCATATCTTATTTTCCGACACTACTAACGACCAGCACCATCCTAGCAGCACGCTTGACCCCGCATAGGCGACGGCCACGCTGCGGACAGATTTTGGTCCGTCGAAATGCACCTTATTTAACTCTCTCCAGCCCTGTGGCTTGGACCGGGGCTGGGAGACTCTAACTAACCTCTGTTGGAAGGGGTGATCATGATATGAACGCACTGCGGGCCAGTCAAACTAGGAGGACTGTTTTCATAATTATCATGTTCTCAGAAAGTTCTCCGAGGAAGGACAACCAGCACATTCAAATCATACTCAGTATCCTTCAAAAGCCGCCGAAAATAGAAAACGCCCAACACGCCACCAGAAAGAACCCTTCTAGAATGATCCTGCCCAAAGATCTGCATTCATGCTGTGCACAATGCACATCTACGGAGCACAGTGCTGTGGATTTTGCCCATTGCCCCCTATTATCGACCCCCTTTTGAAGCAGAACATTCACTACAGTCACAATGATAATATTATTATTAAACAGACATAGCCGCGCATAAACGCTCATAACTTTACCTTCTCCTGCTTTTACCAGCTCGCTTGGTTTCCCCTGTTCATTGCTGCGGTCTAACGACGACTACTTCTGCTACTGGCGCCATGTCAACGGCAGGGACCAGGATCCCTGGGAGACAGCTAAGGCTGAAGAGGCAAAGGCAGATTGGAGGCTCAGTAGTAGCTAGTAGATTTGTTCCGTTAAAGTTGGCCTTATTATTATTATTATTATTTTTATTATTATTTTTATTTTTTTTCTACTCTCTCCTTTCTTTTTTACCCTGAGCCCTGTCAACGGTCGGCTAACAGCTTTTAGTAGTGTTGGGTTGGGCCTTTTGAAAGCAGATCACCTTCCAATATTATTATATTATTAGTATCAAAAACATGGCATCGAAGACCGGACGGATAATTCCGTGGCAAGAGGTCATGCGACCGGCTATATGCGAACGCATCTCCTACCCGCGGAATTATACATTGAGTTGGTGATAAATGATTTATTTAACGTTGCTTTTCAGTCCAAACGGGACCCGGAATGACACCTTTTCTTGAACAGATGATCGCATCTTTGACTGCACCGTCAAGGATGTTGCTGCATGAACCCAGGGGGTTGTTGCCAGCTTCTTTTGACCAGTCATCGCTTGCGAGCAACAATGCAGCAACAGTAGTCGTCTCCTTTTACGTTGATAATTTGACTGCCGTATCGGCTTCCCTACCCTGAACTGATGACAATGGCAGAAGGGACAACAATAGTCTCAATGCGGGAACGCAATACAGTGTCCCAGACCAGATCTCACTGCGAATTCTCTACTAGTTCAAAAAATGCTTCTGGACGTATGATGCAATCCCCTGTGCTCATTTCAAAACGTGTAAAACACCTAACCGCAGACCTGTAGGTTCGAAAAGGGGTGCTCCGTCCATGCAGTATTATAACCAACTGGGCCGCCGAATTTGAGATAGGACGAATTCCCGGAGAAACAACGCGAACACGCATACCGACGTAGATAGCGTGCTGCTATTTATAGACATGGATGATCATAAATGTCAGCTCTTCATTATTCAACTTTTTGTGCATCAACTGCACATCTGCTGTAGGTCTAGACTTTGCTTTTGCATCATGCCTGGCTTCGGTTGAGCATCATCCGTTTTCCATGGTTCATTATGCCGTGGTATCCAAGATGAAGTCAAGGAGATGAGTAAGGTGCAATTGAGTTTCACATAACCCGGTCAGTGTAGAAGACACCATTATTAGAATGTCGGTACATGGAATAATATCTTCTGTATCACAATAATCATCTTCAGAGATGACAATGCAATAGTGCAGGTTTCAGGAGTCAAGGGGGGTCTTTGAGCAACTTGTAGCAGAAACTTCAGGGAGTTGAACAAAAACCTGAATTTCTGTGGCTCCATCAGCATTCGGGATTGACCTCGCCAGCGGGTCGATCCGCTCGACCCAGAAGTCTAGCCAGGGCCGCAGCGAATTTCCCCGATATCCCGCGGTCCACTACCGAGAAACCATCTCCGCTGCGTATCTTCATATCCATGCCGGCAAACGACTGTCCTGTACAGAGTGGTGCTTAGCAGCTCGACGGCTTGCACGCGGAATTAGGAAGCAGGGCAAAGCAGGGAAAGTCTCCGAAGACAAATTATTGGGATTAGCCGGTTGCGGGAAGCTTTCATCACTTTCAGCGACCACCACCACCACCACGACGCCGGGATTGGCTCACCACGGCATCCATCCCATGACATACATCTAACTGAACTTACCCTAGCCACAGCCATAAACATGCCATCGACGCCCCCTATAAACCTCTTCCGCGGCTGGCCTAGTGCCTCCCTCCATCCCACCCCGCCCCTAATCAGCGCCGCAAACACCGTCCTGTCAACCCCCTCCCTCTCCGCCCCTGCCTTGAGCTACGGCCCGGACGAAGGGGATGCCTCCCTTCGCGCTGAGATCGCTCGCTGGCTCTCTGCTTTCTATAACCCGCAACAACCTATCACGCCTTCCCGCATATGTATCTCGGGCGGCGCAAGTCAGAACCTGGCATGTCTGCTACAAGTGTTCTCGGACCCATTGTATACCAAGAATGTGTGGATGGTAGCGCCCACTTATTATCTCGCCTGCCGCATCTTCGAAGATGCAGGTTTCGCGGGGCGGCTAAGGGGAATAAAGGAGGATACAGAGGGCGTGGACGTGGATCAATTGGAGAGAGGGATGGAGGCGGTTGAACAAGGCGAGTGGTGGGAGCAAATGAAAAGGGGAGGGAAGGGGGATTTTGAACCGGTATGCATGTCTGGGGGATGGTAAGGATGGGCTGTCTTTTTTCAAATTGGGTTTAGGGACGATGTATGTCTATGCGAGCAACCTTGTTTAACCATGTGGGAATCTATGCAGGTACGACCCCTGAAACCCGCCCGCCCCTGGCGGAAGCTATATAGACATATCATCTACGCGGTACCCACTTTCTCCAACCCTTCGTCAAAGGTGATGTCGCTGCGCCGACGGGAAGAACTCGTCCGCCTTGCGCGCAAGTATGACGCCCTGATTATCTCCGATGATGTATATGATCACCTCCAATGGCCCGCCTCTCCTCCCGCATCAACGTCTTCACACGAATATCCATACAAAGCCCTCGTCCCGCGCATCGTTGACGTTGACCGTTACCTTGATGGCGGGCCCACAAATGAGTTTGGGAATGCTGTCAGCAATGGCAGTTTTTCCAAGATCGCCGGCCCTGGGTGTCGGGTAGGCTGGGCGGAGGGGACGGACAAGCTTGCCTATGGCTTATCACAGGCGTACGTTATCCCCAGAACCGCGTAGATATATATGCCGGTGAGCTAACCATATGTATTCCTGTATAGCGGCTCATCACGCTCTGGCGGCTGTCCCTCTCAGCTCACTTCAACATTCATCCGCGAAATGCTCTCTACGAATGCGCTCCAGACGCATATAAAGACCGTTCTGCAACCTGCATATTCTCGGCGTTATTATGCCCTCGTCGCCGCTGTGCGGGAACATCTAGGGCCACTGGGAGTTTCAATGCCGGACGTACCTCCAAATGAGCCAAATGCCGTTGATAATAGCTCCGGTACCATTGCGGGCGGCTACTTCCTCTGGCTTCAGCTTCCACCGGGTCTACGGGCCAGTGAACTGGCGAAGAAGGCACAGGAAGAGGATAATTTAGTTATTGCAGGTGGGAATCTGTTTCGGGTTGTGACAGAAGACGATGGCCCGGAGAGTAGGAGAGAGGACGAGGACTTTCAGGGATGCATCCGATTATGCTTTGCGTGGGAGGAGGAGACGATGTTTGAGGAGGGAGTGAAGAGGCTGGCAGAGTTAGTGAAGAGGGAGCTTTGGCGGGAGTGTTGAGGGGAGTGCGTGTGTGAAGCAGATTACTTGCTTTTAAAGATTTTGAAGGTGAGTGAGAATAAGAATGAATAGAGGGTGTGAAGGGGAGAAGCGGGCCAGCCTTCTGGTTTTGGTTCTTGTGAATAGGTTAATTGCCTCTGAATATACAGCTTTCCAGATATCATTCACCCGTCCTGCTCAGTCCTCGATGCTACTTATGCACGGTTTCATACGGACTCCAAACTCCCTTGGTAGTCTCTGATCTCCGTGCGGCGGACAAGGTTACTAGTAACTACACTGCGCTAGAGTGACATTTCCACTCCCATCCCGTTATTAGTTCACAATGCCGGATACTAGTGGGAGGCTCTCATGAATGGAAATCAGGGGAACGTCCCGTGAGATTATGTGCTCCTGCTAGTAAATATATGCGCTTCTGCTCATGTTTCCCCTCCTCCGGGCTTCTCCATTTTAATATTAATTATATGGTTTCAATCACTTTCTTGCACTCGCTACGCTGGGAGCGAGCAATGAACTCATCAACAAACCAACCCTATCAGTGGTAGATTTTATACTGTGAAGGTTTTTATTATTCAAAGCATCAGAATGCATGACATCGCCAGCGTTGAGTCTCAAAAGAAGGTCAAATATGGGTGGAAAAGACTAGAAGAAAGCAATGGTTTTAAACCCATGTGGCCAAATGCTATACAACTCTGATAACTAGCATCTAATCAGCTATCTACTGCTTAAATCTATATGCAACCCTTCGTTTTCCTAAGGTCTATCTTAAAACACTTGGATTTAGACCCTATCAGTGTTTATATTTATATCACCCTTATGAAGACTCATGCTGTTCATTGGCGTATTTTGGGTGCTTCTTTTACTTGGCTCCCTTATTCCCGCAAAGAATATATAAATATGGGGACAAGTAAGTCTTTTCGAAGGACTAGTTCCATTTATGCCATCGAAGGGTACGGTCTAGTCGTCAAAATGGCCACAGCTTTTCAAATATAGCTCTATCCCGGTTCGACTTCCCGCAGTAATCTGCAATAAGTTCCGCCTTGATTTCTCTTAATGTCTCGTTGACCTCCTTATATGACTCATGTTCGATCACACCTTTTTCCGGCCACCGTTCCCCCAAACGGTGTTCCGTGTCTTTCATAAGCTAAATGCTCAGATCAGCACGCTTCGTATCCGCCTCTAGATCGGCAACTTGTTTCTCTGAAAAGTTCGTGGGAAACGGAGGAGCATGCTTGTCTGGAAAGTGGTTATGCCATTCATCCCGCAGATCGAGGAGTAAAGCACCGAGGTGTGCTTCACCTAATTCAAATATACGACGGGAGAGGGAGAGAATGTGGCCTGGTATGGAACTCTGGAATCTGATCGCATTGTACTGCTGTGGGTTTTTGCCCTGCACCAAACGCCGGCAGGCTACCATCACTGACTTGTCCATAAAACGGTTTAATGTCAGTGTTTTCTCCTCGCCCTGAAGGGAATCGAAGTTGTCTGGAAGTTTTGGGATGTCGAGACTGTCGCCAATGTCTGGACCGTGGTAGTCTAGGAAACTGGGATCTAGATTGTGCTCGAATAACGGCGCTACTTGAATAGATTGCCAGTCAAGTGATCCCAACGACTTGTGTGGGGTTGTTGGGGTTTATCAGAATGTTCTCGTGGTGGAGGTCATTGTGCCATATATGTCCTGTAATTAGGGACGCGTCGGTTGGCAAGATGAAATCCAAAACTTGTATATAGTATTCTAAGGATGCCGGCTTCTTTGTGATCGTGGGTTCGTATAATGGATCCGGACCGTATACAATGACTAATGTTTTGGAATAGTGGTTAGCTCCTTAATAGCCTTTGTCTCCCTAATTGCGCAGTCTTTTCGGTATCCCAGAACAGAACTCCCTAAGAGAAGATATGGTCAGTTACTTCTAGGTAGAAAAGAAATAAGCAACAGAACAAAGGCACCTGAATGCTGAGATGTAAAAGGAATAGGATGCCTCTGTCCCGATTTTAATTTACATGGCCCTCGATAACATTGTATGCTATTTCTCCCCTCCTCATGCCAATCCCTGCCTGCGGCTGGCCCGACAGCAAACCGGTTATTGGTGATAGGAGCCCCGTTTTCAATGTATAGTAGCGAATTAAATTTAGTAACAATATCCTTGGAGTAGTAAAGACTCCCATATTGACTGAATTGAACTGCTGTCCATCTTTTTTGGAATTTGAAGACCAGCATAAATATTTTGAGTTTTACATCAGGCTTCAGCCTCCACCAGATATTTGCTAGAGGTACACCCGACAGCTTCTCCATCATGATATACTCAGCTCCAACAGTATTGACATCATCTACCCGGGAATTCCAGGTATATACTCGCGGAGCTGGGGTTTTGAGAAGTTTCGAACCTAGACAAAAAGTAAGACGAGCTTTAAAAACGAAGTAACGGCAGTGTCATGACAGAACTGACAAAATCCATCGTGGCAACCTGGCAACCTCGCTCGCTGTACTATAATGAGGAATCCCCGCGTTGAAATTGGGGACCTTGCCAATAACTTGCATCCCGTTATCCATGCTGAGGACATATGCTTTGTTGTACATGCCATCGGGGCACCTTTCGATATTTACACAGCGCGTAGCACCAACTGCCTTTGCAGCAGCACGCCCAAGCTCTTTGATATTGCATCGTATACGGCGTCGTGCCATTTGCTTAGGCTCATCTATGAGGAACCGCGCACGGGTATATTCAAAGAGATGCTCGTCTGCCTCTATTACTACCAGTTAGCCTATTTTGGATAAACTCGTGGTTATAATGATTAAAAAGGCTCACTGGTTGTCATTGCTGTACACTGCTGATACATAATGGGCCGTATTCTAATTCTGCTGCGAAGATACCGCCAAGATAACAGAGATGGTGGCATGGCCTTATGTTTCTGGATACTGAGAGCTAGTAAATGAAGTTTGTTCTATCGCAGATAGACGCAATGTACGCTCAAGCAATGGAAGCTGGAGAGTCTGATTACTTAATTGAACTAATGAACAGAGAAGCAGAAATTGCGATTTATGTTAAAGATTGAAAACCTGCAAGGATTTTGAATTTGGAGCGCAGGCGCCACTCCATGCATGGTGCCGGCGTTTAACTGGGCGCCTGCGACTAACCTGTGCGGAATTAAAATCCCGAATTGACCCCGCGCACCACTAGCTGAAGAAGATGGGTAAGAAAACGTTGAAGAGCTGCAGGAATTTAAGAAAGGTGTTTTAGGAAACTATGGCAAAGAACTGCATTTTCCAATTAAAGCTATTTTGATGTCAAGAACCGGAGATAATTCAATGGGCGCAATAACATCCGCCAGGCTAGACCTGGAACTGCTTCGATTACTACAGGGCGTTGCTCTAGGCCATACCTGCTCATTGAGTTTAGTTTAACCCAGGATAAAGGCAGTAAGAATCAAAGAACACCCGTGTCTCTCTCTTCTGATGGGCCATGGATAAGCCGTTCTGAGGTCCCTTTAACCTTGTTCCCATTAAGCTAGTGGGGCTCGGGAGAGTCCCGCCCGGCCCGTTCAACCACTACTTGTCCCACATCAACGGCATCCCGAGGCGGGAAGTCTAGACATTATACATGTATTTACTTGTGTGTGTGGACAATTCACCTAGTCACCAGCAGTAGCTCCCAACAAACTCGTTTAATGATGACATAAATCTTTTCTACGCTGTCATCCCAGTTGCAAAATACGATAAGTTATAACTCAGCACCCCTGCAGGTCTAGGGAACTTGGTACTCCAATCCACATGAGCAATGGAACTAAGTGAGTGCATGGCCAGACAGCTGAAGAATATGTTTACTAAACACTCGTATTTGGCGCCTTGTCTTTCTTGTCTAGACCATTCGCTTATGACGGGAATCTCGCATTTTTCGACCATAACCCGAGCTTCTTACTTAATATACCCACATTGGCTATTGTTTACAGCTCGGAGAGCCTACTTATAATAGACTCAACTATTACTGGACCTGTGTTTAGTAATCAGTCGTAGGCTTTTAGCCAGTCTTGAGTTTCGTATGCGACATCAGCTATGTAAGTCGCACATCCGACGGGAATTGCGGCAATGGCGGGATTGCAGGAGAGGGAACTGAGCGGGGATCTGAGACGCCGACTCGCCGACAATTCACCAGGTAGTGTCTTGCATTTTCCTTGCGTCATATCTATCTGCGTTATGCTCGGGGGGTATATAAGTCCAATTGAAAACATCTCACAGGAAGACTGCTTAACGAAAACAGAGCATAGCCACCCAACTATATAAATAACCATTGAAGACCGCTATCTAAGCACATAATCGCTACGTTACTTACCAGACTTTTCCCTTCAAACATTGATTGAGGAACGCCCGTCCTAAATCCGGCAAGCAAGCAAGCAACGAAGATGTCCCTCCCAACCAAGATTCGCTCCCTCCTCCAACCCACCCCCACCACCCCCTCCATAACTCTCACAACCACCCCGTTACCTGCTCTAACCCCCTCCTCCCCAACCGAGCATCTAATCCGCGTCCATGCCACCTCCCCATGCGCAGGCGAACTCACCTGGCCCTCATGGAACCCACACCTCTTCTCTTCTACCATCGTCCCCTGCTACGACCTCTCTGGCACCGTGATCACCGCACCGCCGGACTCACCATTCCAACCGGGCACGGAGGTGTGGGGACGCACGAATGTGAACCACCCCGGGAATGCGCGCGAATATACCGTGGCGCACACGTATGAGTTGGCGGTGAGGCCGGGGAGCGTCGATAAGGTGGCAGGCGCGAGTGTGCCGTTGAGTGCGGAGACGGCGGTGCAGGCGCTGTTCAAACATGGGGGGTTGGCTGGGTTTGAGGAAGGGAAGGCTGGGAACGAAAAGAATAACGGAAAAAAGGTGTTGGTGACAGCAGCATCTGGAGGGGTGGGGGTTTGGTTGCTGCAGTTGGCGAGGGAGGCTGGGGTTGGAGGGATTGCGGCGGTGTGTGGAACGGGAAATATGGGGTTGGTGAGGGAGTTGGGGGCGACAGAGGTGGTTGATTATACAAAGTGTTCTTTGAAGGAGTGGGCAGAGAAGGAGGGGAAAGCGGATTTGGTTATTGATTGCAAGGGCGGGGAGTCGTTGGCACAATGCTGGTATGCTGTGCGAGACGGTGGAATATTGTTGTCAATCTGCGAACCGCCGGAGGGGCGGAGGCCGGCGGACTGTGAAGGGAAGAATGTGCAGAGTGACTTTTTCATTATGGAGCCTAGAGGGGTGGATCTTGTTGATGTTGGAAAATTTTTTGACGAGGGAAAGGTGAGAACTGTGGTTGATAGTATTTGGAAGCTCGAGGAATATCAGCAGGCCTTTGAGAAGTTGGATAAGGGGCATTCAAAGGGCAAGATTATTCTCAAGCTATGATAGTGGGGTTGCATTCTTAATTCTTGTATGGTTTGAACTCTCGTTGATTTTGCGCAGGTGAATTTAATGGCATTCATCATTGCGTTTACGTATATACGTATCTCCGCTCGGAACGACAAGCGTATATCGTCATCCCTCAATGAAGCATGTCTTCGTCTTAAAATTTCCCTCCCTCGCAAGAGTAACACTGAAATCTGTGCATCCCATATGTCCTTCGCTGGACCACTGAAGGCTGTCTGCGATATAGATATCCAGCTACGCTGTCGTAATTGATTAATAAGCTGTGTAAGACAGAGAAAGGATTATGATGAGTTGCCACAAGTTAAAGGATGGAGATGTCGTGTCCCATGAGGCTGTGCAAATCGATTTTCTCCGCAAGCGACCAATTACCGTCAAAATTGCGACTAGCAAGCAGGCAAATCTGCAGAACTGATAGAATGCACATGTTGACAGCTGTGTCTATTGGACATTGAAAAATTAAGGTATATGCAGCTAATTTGTAGGCGCATACTTCCACGGAGTCGCGCGAAGATGTTGAACAGTTCAGAGGGTTCCTTTAACTCGGACGTTTCTAGCTTGAGTCATCTGATTGATAAGATAGTGAGACCGCGAGTGCTATCTGCCATGAGGGTTCGTCAGAGGATTGATGAACGCGTCAACCCTTGCTTGGAGAGTCCAGAAGGAGGCATTTCATTGTATATTTATTGGCTGTTGTTCACTTGAATATTGGGGATGATGCATGGGCTGATCCACCAGGGCCATAGATCCCAAGAGTGTTTTCATGTCCAAAGCCACTCTAGCCTCTGCACTACATCCGTCTGAAAAATCAATGTTTCTGAACTGCCGGTATACACGCGGCGTCGGAGTATATATAGGTTTCTCGAAGAAGCTACACGTGACAAACATCAACGCTGCTTTTATGTCCACATGCTAAACAGCGACAGGGTTGTCTAGAGCCTCAAATCAAGATGCTAGAAACACCATCAATATAGGCCCCTGTAGAAAAGCGAAGAAGAACTTGAAGCGCAGTTGCCTATCGCGGGGCCATGTCTAGGCTTCCGTCCGGCTTGCTTTAAATTCAGCTTGCGAGCGTGGCGGGAGGAGCGGACGTATTGTTGGAGCTCTGCGTGTTCTCCATCTGCTGCTTGCTAAGTTTCAATGTCCTTTGAGGCCAGAAACTTTCCCATGAGCTGAATACCTAGGTATTGTCATGGACCGACCTGACACGGATGTAACGGACGCTAAAGAACTTTAAGATATTGAAAATGTTTTTCCCACTGCTAGCTTGAAAGTTAGCTTAGGCTGCAATGCAATCTAATCGGACCAAGAGAACAATGATAATCGGTACAATTCGACGTATAACGAAGGACAGCATTCGCAGCATTATACCCAAGGCATTATTGGGTGGAAAGTGAAGCAGAACGCATCTCGAAGTGTATATATCACAACACTGTTGTCAAGAGAGTTTTCTGCTTGGGGAATCCTGAGACCTTGACCGTGACGAAGCATTGTAACCACACCGCCTCATGAGCTAGTGCAAGTACTCTGTATTTCCGGACGGTGATGTTCTGGGATCGCTACCGGGTGTTCCTATAAATAAACACCTTTCGGCGATTGGGCGCAGTGGGGCTGTCAGGGCGGCGTGGCGCTAACCCACAGTGGAACCAGGCCCTGGCCGCAGTCTCAGCGGAAACATCCAGATGCTCGATTATTATCACCATCATCAACAACAGACGACACACCCCCTTTTCTCTGACCCTGACCTGCTACATGCCGGGTCAGCAGAACTCCCTCCCTCCTGATGCCTCTCTGATCCTGTCCATTCTCTTCATATACCTCTGTCGCCTGTCGTCCCTCTCTCAATATCCCCCTGTTGACCCTCACTTCCACTAGTCTGCGGCAGTTACCCGCGTTTGGCCCCCAACCGGACCTCCTTTACACCACGGCGTCCTATCCCGGCACCCTTTTCCCCTGCTGACGTTGCTTTTTGCCCTATATAACTGCGCCGTGTCAGCTCCTGTTTCGTCTGTCGCTTTCATTGTCCGTCTTCCTGTTGGTTATTTCCGCCTGTGTCGCCCTGCTTGCGGTCACCATGAAGCGCTTCGTGGGGCATTTAAATAAACATTCCTGTGAGCTCTCCCGTCGCTTGACAGAGTCATCTTTAAATTATATATAAATATGAAGAACATACTGACCAGTTTGCGCCTGCTCCTCTTTTCAGCCCATAGTCCCTCCTCTCACCCGCCAGACTCGCCGGAAGCTATCGTGGTCGCCGAACTGGTATGTGCCGTCGCAAAGCCGCCCGGGGAGTGAAATCACAGCTCTGACAGCATAAATGATAATAGAATGCATTTTGCGAATCTGGAGGACCAAATGGCAAGGTATGTGTGGCTTGCTTTATATATATTTCTGGCCCAATTAGCTTCTATCGATCTACCAAGCTCATTCTCATCTCGTATCGGCCTAATAGGGAGATGAATACCTTCACTTACCCGCCATCGTCGAGGCCGCGGAGTCGAGCCCCGGCGCCGCAAGTGAAGCCGCCAATCAGATTCGCAAAGCCCTGTCAAATCCAGCAACCAAAAAGGGCTACAAACAGTACAATGCCGTTATGCTTATCCGGATCCTGGTCGATAACCCAGGCGAGACATTCACTCGCAATTTCGATACCAAATTCGTATCGATGATCAAGGAACTGTTGCGCGAGGGTCGGGACATGAGTGTACAACAGATACTGAGAGAGACGTTGGAGTTTTTGGCGGTGCAAAAGTCGCGCGACACAAATCTGGCGCCGTTGACCGAAATGTGGAAGAAAGAGAAGGAGAAGTTTGAGAAATCTATGGGTGTTAGCGCTGTAAGGATATATCTGTTTTTCCTGAACTTTACTTGAGTCTTTTGAACTATTCAGTTACACTGACCATGGCCTTCCAGGGACCATGGATTCCCCCCCAATCAACACCACATGCAGGCCAACGCAACGATTACTTCACCCGCCAGCATCGACCCAGAGGCCTCCCATCACTGGAGGAACTTACCGCCAGAATATCAGAAGCCAACACGTCTGCGAGCCTACTCCTTCAGCTCGTCCAATCTACCCCCACCGCAGAATTCTACAGCAACGAGCTTCTCAAAGAATTCTCGGAACGTTGCCAGGCTGCTCAACGATCCATTCAAGGCTACATCAACGCAACCAATCCCGCGCCAGACGAAGATACTATGCTCACTTTGATCGAGACAAACGACAAGCTTGCGGTCGCAGCATCCAAGTACCAGCGCGCCGCCCTTGTTGCCAGGAAGAGCATGAGCAGAACCAATTCGCAAGACGTGGTGAACACAACGTCGGGACAACCGCAACAGCTTCCCCAGCAACAACAATACCCTTCCGAACGAGCCGGAAACGTTGAAGTGCCAACCAACAAACGCACCGTCCCCCTTCTCTCCATGCCGCGAAAAGCCCTCAGCAAATTCCGCTCAGACAAGAATCAGGAAGCGGAAGATCAACCCCAATCCCACTATCAACAGCCATATCCTCAGCACGCCCCTCCTCCCAGAACGCCGCCCGAATCCACCGCCCGGACTGTAACCACAAGCAGTCCACCCTCCGCAGTCTCCCCGCTAGTTTCCACCCCTCCCTCGCTCCCCGCCATAACCAACACCGCAACTGCTGCGCCAACTAGCAACGGCCATGCAAATACCTCCTCTAGTTACCAGTATAACTCAAACGATTTCCAGGTTGAAAACCCGTTTGCAGACACCTATCGCAGTACACAGTTTGATAGTGATGATGAGCGCCGGAACGATGGTGCTGCGAAAGGTGCTGGAGGGGCGGACGCAGGCGCGGATACACAGCCAATAACGAGTAGTACATACTATCCCAACTCTGGGTATAGTTTATTTGATCATAATATGGCCGGGGCGAGGGAGGGAGATGCTGCTGCTGGGACGGGTACAGGGACGGGTACAGGGACGCTGACTGAGACGGAGAGGTTTTATGGGAGTGGGGCGGCGAGAAGGGAGTAGGCTCGCGGTGAACTGAAGGTGATTGCGTCTGCTGAGTGTTCTTCTTAATATAAGCTCACCTGTTTCCCGTCAACAATCATAACGTGTTTATCGTGTCTTGCTTATCTGTATGATGATTTCTCTCTTTTATATTCCCTTGCCGCCTTCCCAATGCCCCTTTCAGTATTATTATAAGACCATGTGTTGTCCATTGTGTGATTTTTTTGTATTTGCTCTGCGTTTTTGGTCAGATTCTAGCACTATTACTACCCCCTGAAGAGTTTCTTCTTTTTTTCTGGATTTGGCGTGCGTGTCCGGTAAATACCTTTCTCAGTCCCAAGTTGATATTGATTTTGATATACCCTATATTTGACACAGGATATTCCCCATTTCACAAGGCTATATTACTACAGTTACTTATTAGCTAGTGCAATGGTATTTGGTATTTTTTGAAGGTAAAAAACGATATATCGTTGCTAAACACTTACTCAAGGCCAACATCTCCAAACTCATGGGCATTTTATCACCCCACACAACGAAGCTAATCCCATACCTCTCATTGAAACGATCGCATACTCCTCCAATTATGTACTGTAGTTATAGGGGTTTAGGTTAGGTGGACACCAGATTTCACGGTTTTATAACAACCTTATTTCACGGGCCAATCGAGCCCGCAGCCGCCACCAACAACTACCCCAGCACCCCTTTTCTTACATCTTCTTCCCCACGTTTGAAAACAGTCGAAATATACCTAGGTAACTGAGCGGGCTGGGCCGCATCTTCATTGGAAGCCTCCGCAATAATAATGATCAGGCACTCATTTGCCCTCATAGAGAATAGAACAATGCGCAAGGAGCAACAAAGAACAACAAGAACACGCCATGGTATTAATTATGTACCAACAAAAGCTACCTATGTATGTATGTATGCATATCTAGATGCCATCGAGTTCAAATCTGCGATGTAGACGCGCGAGTAATTTTCCCGGGTATGTATGTGTTGTACGTATGCGTGGCTGGGGGATGGGCGTGCATGATGCAATGGGGGATCCTCCGCTTGAATGCGTCTAGGTCAAGACTGACCTTTCTCTATTCATGAGTCGAAACGGGCCTAAGTGAAAGTGGAAAGCATGTGCAAACAATAAAAGGAAAGAAAGGAAACTGGGAATCAAAGAAAAGGTACAAGTAAAAAGGAATTGAGAAAAGAAATTTGCATGTGGCTTGCTTTTACCGCTGGAAAGGAATAGTAGTGACTGTGATGGAAGGGAAGGAGCGTAAAGCCAGGATATAGAGCAATAATGGGTATGTACCTAATGTAAATGTACATGTACATTACAAGGGATCAATATGACAGAATGGCTAACAAGATTCAAGAAGAAAAGAAAAGATGCAGACAGGGAGATCTCTCTCCGTCGAAGAGCAATGAAAACGCCATAGAAAACCCCCTTTCTAGAAATATGCAGAGAAAAAATTGCAAATAGCAATCAATACTATGTACCCGCGAGGAACCTAGTAAAATAAACTTCACCTCTACCACGTAAACGACTCCTCCACAAAATCAATCACAGGCCCTTTGCCAACTCGATCCCTAACCTCAGCTCTCACGTCATCGGCTAATGCGCCGGATCCGCACACAGACACAGCAGTTGCTCCCACGTGCTTTGGCATGATTTCATCTAGGACAACTTTCGGTTTACACCGGCCAGAATACATTTTCAGCGTCTCGCTCGGACTAGCGATCTCCTTTTGGTTCCGCGGCTGGCTAACAAAAAGCATCGTAGTCAGAACCTCGCGTCTGTTGGGCAGTTGGAGGATGTAATCCATGAAGCCGCGCACCCACATGAGGTGTTCGGTGTGACGGACAGACCAGATGAGCCAAAGACGGCGGGTAGCGACGGTTTGGTTGGCTGAGGCTTCAAGCAATTTGCGCACATGCATAAGGTGGTGGGTTATGCCAGCCCCGCCGGAAAATAATACGACGGTGCCGTAGCTTGTGAAAAGGGAGGCGGGTTGTGATGAGTAGGGTCCCTCGATGAAGCCAGTGGTGTAGAAGGTTTTGTCGGGGAAGGAGAGGGCAGTATTATAGAGCTTTCGAGTCATCCCTTGTTGGGCGGCCATGATCAGGGTTACTTTGGTTGGCTGGAATCTGTTGCTTTGGAACTCGGGGTGGCTGTCCATGGTATGCTTGGGCTCGTCCTCTGAGGTTGGACTCGAACAACTTGGTGGGATATGATGCGTGCCATTTTCTGTCCATGCCACGGAGAAAGGGTGCGACATCCAAAGGGAGATCCGCGGTAAGTAGGCGTATACGTGACTGCCAGGGTGAATTTTAACGTTGTGCGGAAGAAAGAATGTTACCCTGCTCGCCTCTCCAGGGAGCGCTTTCACCATGACTTTAGTCATGCCACGACGTCGAGAAAGGTTCAATCGAACAAGACTATAAAAACGACGTAATCTATCGACCGCCCAGAAAATGATCATAAATTGTAGCCAGGGTAGCTGTGGGAGCCCATCAATGGAAAGATGCATATAAATCCCCGCGATGGCCAAAAACACTCCTAATTGATGTAGGTGCAAGAAGGTTTCGTAGAACGCATGACGTATTGGGGATGGCGATTGGAGTAGTAAGAATACCATCGCTATAGTCCCCAGTAGACCCCCTGTGAAAAAGGTCGTAGATCCCAAGTCGAGCATCGTCTTTCCCCACCCAGCAGCACTGACCGAGTTAGCACCCCATGCGATCGTGTGTATAACGCTTTCAATAACCACTATTCGCCCTATCCATCGATGAAAAAGGTTGTATGTGTCAAAGCTGACGTGCAAAATGGCTATTAGAGGGTTGTTTCGGCCTGCGAGAATAACCAAGGGAATCATGTTGAGCAAAGCCAAAACTCCAGACCTCCCCCGCAACTCTGCGATAAGCGCAGCTTGTTCATTGACGCTGTAGTCAAGAATCGTAATATATGCCACCTGGCTGCCAAAATATGCGCAGAGAAGGATTGTATGCAGCCGCGAGGGTACGGTCCCCAGGTCAAAATTTGCCGAAAAAAGTTTGATTGCTCGGTTATGCCTTTTACTCTTCAGTGGTGCGTATATCAGGTGTTTTTTCGTAAAGGCCCATTTTCTTGACTCGTCGGTGGCCCAGAACCGTTGTCCCTTGGGATCAGCATGTAATGAGGTGACTCGCCGCATGTAGGCTTGAAACATCTGGGCAAGCCTGGCAATCAGCACGATGACGCACACTGCGCCAAGAGATGCACATATTATTTGGGTCAGTAGATGATCCAATTTAACATTGACTCCCAGCAACCCTCGGGTGTATTGCGGCACATAGCTGATATTTCCGGCATGGGGGTAATTATATTCCTCTGTGATAGCCATCGAAAAGTGTTTAGTGTGTCGCGGGTATAGCGACGCGATATATCCAAGGGACTGGCTGGGTTACGCAGCTATCCTGAGCATGCAGTGCACCCAAGTCTTTGTAGGAACAATATGTACTGGTATCTCAGTCGAAGTTGTGAGGCGAATCAACACCAATAGATTTCGTAAAGTAGGAAGTCGACCGCAGATTCGGGATCCTTAGGCAACGTAGGAGTGTCCCAAGTAAACTTGTCGGTCGAGGACGGCCACAGTCGAATCCGGGGGAAAGAAAACAAAGCCAGAGCGAGCGTGTAGGGTCAAGTATAAGCAAAATAACGATTGGCCCCGGAGAACAGGCAGCGGAAACGGAGCTTCCCAGCAACAGCAGTCGACAAAGAGATCCAGGCGGCAAACCAAGTCACTGCCAGTAGGGCGGCTTTCTTATCTCTGTAGTAGCTTCGATTTCAGCAGTAAACAGTCTCTAGTCGGGTTAACTGTAGTCGACCTCGCTTGCGCTCCCGTGAAATTCGAGTAGGATGTCGGGGAAAGATGAGACGTCCATGAAGCAGACTGTCAGCAATTAGAACACAAGATGGATGTTCAGCTGGAAAGATCTGAGATCTATAAAGCGACTGTTAATAAATGAGTGACTCGAGAGGGGAGGGCAGAGAGTGGAGACATGCGAATTCACTTACTGGCAGGGACAACAACAGACATGATAGACACACTAGCTTCAGGGATGGCTGAATGGAGATATCAATGAACGAATCAATGAATGAGTGTATGATGATAAGGAGTGTGGGTGAAGCCGAGGATAGTGAAAGAGAGTAAGAGAAGCTGAAAGAGAGTTCGAGAGGAAAAGAGACAGAAAGAGAGAGAGAGTTGAGGTTGAGATTGGGGTTGAGGTTGTTCAGAAGAAGAAGGTAGGAGCAAGCAGGATCCAGCAGATGCTGAGGCTAACGAAGCTTAGCTACGATCAACGTTGGCCAGCCCACAACGCAATGGAGTATATGGAGTATCCACAAACAAAAAGAAAAAGGAGATGGACTATCGTGGAAGAAGACACGATCAGAAATTCAGAAGAGCAGTCTTGAGGAAAGAAGAATAACAACAGCCTGAAGATATTTCATCCCCTCAAGCAACCTCTAGGACTCAGTTCGCTATCCATGTTGTCCCCGAATGACCCGAAAGACACAATCAACAACCCCCTTTGCAACTAGTTACGCCATTGACTCAGACCTTGCAGGGTGTAATAATAATAATAATAATAATAATAATAATATTTTCCTTTCTTCAGCGACTCGCTGCACGCCCCGCCTCAACGGCCGGGAGACTCCCAGGCCGCCGTCCAAGCATGGGCAACGCCGCACCAATTTGGCGGCGGTCAACAGCATGAAGAAACAATCCACTGATTGATTAGTCTGCGAAGATGGAATAGAAAAGCCCTTGTTTGAGATCCCTGGGGTTTCAAAACCATGCCAATGTGCCATTCAGCAGTCAGAACTCCGTCTTCAGATCGGAAACATCCAACTAAGACATGGTCTTTGGCGTCTTGGCCCGCCCCAGACAAAAGTCACGAAGCCCAGACAAGCTCACCGGAACCGGGATGCTAATTAGCTGGATGCTGCCGTGCGGCGTGCTGTGGGAAACGTTGTCTCTTCTGTCGTTCCAACCACTGGTGCCACTGGATGGCCTCCTGTGACCGCTGGGCTGACACGATTATTGCAGGCCAGGGCCCAGGGGTTTGCCCCGAACTTCTGCAGGGCACAAGGTTGCTGCAGGCTTTTTACTGGGTAGAATAGTGGCAACAGGCTGACTATGTTTGAAACACAGGACCCTCGAACCCTTTTACTGGTTGAAAAGCGCTTTGTCCTTACCAAAGCTTGACGCTTGGCTGCTGGAAGTTACCACGTTTGCAGCCAACTCACGCGTTTCAGGCGTTTCGGACCTGTGGTTGTTGCCGCGCTCGTTCGCCTCGTGGGGTTCTGAAGAGACGTTTGAGCGATTTTATTTCTACTGGATACTCCGTAGGTTCTGACACAATTTACTCCGAAAGCCCTCAACGGTAGGAGGTTCAACGGCAATGACAACACATCGTTTCCCGCTGTCTGTCAGACCCACAACCCCATGAACCCTGTAGCTCTATCTCAATCTCAATTCTCTTCGCGGGAATTCGGCAGATAGATCCTAGTTCAGCAACTACTCTCCGTGATGATACCGAGCGAACCTGGGAGCATAGGAATCGTACTATGACAATGTACATGTACATCTTTTTTAGTTCGCTCGAATCGCTTCGCGGATACGGTTGTACTGCCTATGCAACGGTCAAGGCAATTAAACCCTGGTGAGGATCGCGATTGACCCGACAATATTCCGGCGGAACAGAACAAAGACTTGACATGATAACTTCTTTGTGGGGCAACAATAATACTGGCATATCCCGCCTGAAACGAGAAATTTAACGACAAATGGCATCATCGTATGGCAGCAATCTGACCCTAACGCTAAAATATTATCTATTATTACGAGAAACTTGAAACTACATGCGACAATTTGTCTGGCGAATGCAAAACCTGTCCCAGCCCAATCAACCATGCCCAAAAAAGATACGAGACAAACACCTTACCGCCCCATCCATCCTCCATCAACAGAAACAATCTCCCCAGATACATAAGCACTTGCCTCACTAGCTAAAAACACCACCACACCCTTGAAGTCCACAGGCTTCCCCCACCTTCCTGCGGGGATGCGGGCCATTATCCCACTGTTTCGCGACGGGTCATTAATCAATGCTACGTTCATATCAGTGTCGATATACCCTGGTGCGATTGCGTTGACTGAGATGCCCTTGGACGCCCATTCGTTTGACAGCGCTTTGGTTAATTGGGCTACTCCTCCCTTTGAAGCGGCATAGGCTGGGACTGTGATACCGCCCTGGAATGAGAGGAGCGAGGCGACGTTGATGATTGCACCTCGTCGGGCGGAGGGGAAGGTAGCCTGGTCGCGGGATAGCAGGTAGGAGCCGAATTCTCGACACAGCGTGAAGACGGAGGTTAGGTTTACTTGGATGACCTGGGTATTATAATGTTACCGAAAGAACAAAATGGAAAAAATACAAGAAAGAAAAAAGGTGGGGGTGGGGGCAGCTCACCTCATCCCAATCCTCATCAGGAAAGTTCTCACTAGGATGCCTCCTTTGAATCCCCGCACAATTCAGCAGGATCTCCACACTTCTACCATCTCGCACGATTGCAGGAATGATCCCCTTCACCGATTCTCGATCAGACAGTTCGGCAACATGAATTGACGCCTTCTTTCCCGTCCGACTAACGATCTCATCACGGGTGGCGGTATTGGTCTCGTCCCTCTGCAAAAGTACGTCAATAATCAGATCCCAGTTGGGTATAATGTTTAGCCCCGGATTCTCCACTTGTTGTATTCCGGTGCCATGGGGTATTTTGTATGGGGAAAAGGGAGCGGGGAGCGGGAAACGGGGGGTTGAGAAGTTGCTCCGTTAATTTTCCAGAGCTAACTGGACTTCTCACACCCCATGTCCTGCCTTTCCTTGATTGACACATTTCGCGACTGAATACACATAGGAACTAATAGACATCGTCCATCTTTGTGCTAGAAGGGAAGAAAACACGTAGAAGCTGAAATAGCAAAGAGGGGAGAGGAAAAACAAGCCGAGCCAGAGTATTATCTTCTTCAGCCTTGTCGACTTCTTCCTCCCTCCACAAAATTAAACAGAGGACCCCTGAAGAAATCCTCAAGCGCATAGTACATGGTAATCAACAAAACTAAACAGAAGATCAGACACGTCATCCACTTGGATCTGAAGAAGCAGACCCAAGTGCCGACAAGAGTAAGCAAGGACTTTACAAGACGGCTATTTGCATCACACATCAATATCAATATATGAATCTTAGATGAAGCGTATTGCAAGGCGATGAAGGACATAAAAAAAAGCATAATCGTCATTATGTCCCTTTCAGAGAAATAAGAGTCCGTGCATACACACGAGCCCGCGAGTCCGGCTGAAGCTGGAACAAACGAGCATCACAGCCAAGCGATGGATGACCAAGACGAAGAAAATTAAGTGAAAAATATCGTTAACTGCTCACCTGTACAAGAATAATATCGGCACCGGCTTCTGCCAGTGCAATGGCCATCGCAGCACCGATGCCACGAGTGCCGCCCGTCACCAGCGCTGTCTTTCCCGTTAATGAGAAGAGCGACAGGACTGAGCCTGCTGCTGAAGGACAAGGGGATGCCATGTTCGAGAACAAAACAACGGCTGGCGGATAGGCAGATGACGATGTCGTGGGTTAATTTTATATGATGTCCAAAAAGATACTATGGGAGGACAATCTTTGATATATTAGGCTCGTTTGGCGGAAGAGATCTGTCGTGCGGGGTGGGTGGAGAGGATTATGGATTGTGGACGGGGTGTTTTGACGGGGGAAGTTGGCGAGGATGGCTTGTCTTGTTTGGCTGTGTTCGGATGATGACTCTGCAAAACCTATATACCGTTCGTTGCCGTTTGGTATCGATTTGTATGTTCAAATGGGATATATCTTGTTCGGTGTGTTTGGGAATAATATTACAGTCGAAGACATCAGTCATATACGGGATTGATCAAAGGAGTTGCGGAGATGGAGATTGAGTGGGATGAATCATGAGAATACCAAGCATCTCGGGGGGGGGGCCGGTTCTTGGCTCCGAGTTTTTGTGCACAAAAGCCGGCGGTGGGACTATTAGCAGTCGATCTCGCTCTGGCTCCAGTTGGGCGATGATCATTATTGATCATAGAATTTGCCGCTGAAGGGAATTCGGGAGTCGGGAGTGTTAGACGTGAAGCTAAAGTCTCAAAGAGTGGACGGAATCCCACCCGGTGGGCCGTATGATGAAAGCCAAAGTGAAACTGGATATTTCGATCTCGATAATGATATCTTGAAGAGAAGTTATCTATTCTACGGAACACTAATTATTCACCCGCTTATTTTGTTCTTTTCGCGCTCTCCGGCCTTCAAAGGAAGCTCATTGCCTGATATCTAGTCGCCATGAGGGTGATGATTTACCCAAGTACAGGCTTCAGCTACACAGCTACGCCAAAGTTCACTTGGTTCATGAAATGCATCTCCTCAATAACTCCAAACGTGGTTTTAATGCGCTCCGCCTCAAAAGTGAAATCGCGCATTACCAATGTTCTTCCTAGCCGTGGCTTGCAGTAAGGGTTGCTATTGGCTTAACCATGCATAAAATTTTGATATCCAAACCAAAACTTTGAATTGACAGCTGTCTATTGAAGTGCCCTCAATGAACTGAGGGAAAACAAGAAAAAAGACACCTGACACTATCCTGTCTATGATTACCAACAAGATAAAATGGATACCGTGGGAAAAAAGGTCGGCGGTTTATCCCAGAAAGGTCCTTCGCGATCCGTCCGCTCTAGCAAAGGCGTGCAGGTACAATTACCTGCAATGGGATCATGGGCCCATCTCATGGCCGGAGCGTAAGCAATTGGCCCATTACCTCAGTGTCTCTGAGGTTAGTTAGCCTATCAAGATATTGACTCTCCTCCAGTACCGGCGGAATAACAACCGCCTGCCTCACATCCCCGCTAGACGTTCTCCGGACCCGGTTACAATCTGGCTTCTACTATCCCCCGAGTTCTCTTCCCGCCGCACAACATCCCCTGCCATCCTTTTACCGATCGTCACTCGTCCACTTCCGTCAAACCTTGCAAATACTCTTCTCCATTCACCGCCTCGAAGGCTGGCGCAGCCTCTTTAAAGGTCTCGGACCGAGCCTGACTGGCGTCGTGCCCGCAACCGGCATAAAGTTCTACACATATGGAAATTGCAAGCAGCTGGTTCCACCACTATTCGGATGCGAGAAAGATGCAACAATAGTCCACGTGCTATCCGCTGCAAGCGCGGGGATAGTCACAGGCACTGCGACCAACCCGATATGGCTTGTCAAGACCCGATTGCAATTGGATAGTACGGCACGGGAAGGTGCTGGTGGCCTGAGAGCGTCTAGATATAAAAACAGCATCGATTGCGTCAGGCAGGTGGTGCGACAGGAGGGTATTAGAGGCTTGTATAGGGGACTTGGGGCGAGTTATCTGGGCGTCATTGAGACCACTCTGCACCTCACTACATACGAGCGCTTAAAGGGAGCGCTTGCTGAAATGCAGAAAGACGTGCGGGATACAAATGGATGGGGACAGGCTGCAGCGGGGTTTGCCTTGAGCAGTGCGGCTGGCCTTTCTAAGCTGTTGGCGGTACTCATTGCATATCCGCACGAGGTAAGTGGCTTTTTTTTGTTCGTTTCGGACAAGTGCGGGGGATTTTGCTAATCGGCGTCGCCACAGGTACTAAGAACCAGGCTGCGACAATCACCTATGGCGGATGGGCGGCCCAAGTATACTGGCATAATCCAGTGTGTGCGGCTCATGTGCAGGGAAGAAGGGGTTGTTGCGCTGTATGGAGGGTTGACGGCGCATCTTCTGCGTACTGTGCCGTCGGCTGTCATTACGTTGGGAACCTATGAGTTGGTTCTCAGAGTTCTTGCGGAGTAGAGGACATCGATGATGTACGATGAATTTTTTTTCTTCTTTTTTGTAAGATAGTAGATTGTATTATACCACTGAAAGATCTTCCCTAGCTTTATATTAGACAATGTAGCGCCTTGAAATTATAATATGCAACTCTGTTAGAGACTTGTCGGCATCAATATTAGAAGGTACACAGGAGCATAAGTGTAAAAGTAATAGTTTGGTCAACAAAAGAGGTGCTCATTTCTGTAGAACTCATCATTCTGGGACAAAACTGGTTTTGGACTTATTTGCTCTAGATGTGCGCTCCTAGAAACCAATATATTAAATTTTCAAAGATAGCCATAGTATACGCATCATAATGCATGGAAATAGACATGAGGCTTCCAAAACATCTCTACCGGCTGGCCAGCAGCAGTGTGAAAAGGAACAGAGTACACGAGTCAAAAAAGATACAGCATCATAAATAGACTTTCGGCCAAACTAGCAAATCAACAAACTGTCTGTTACCCTTTAGGGCGGAACCCATAGAAACGCCCGAAACCTATCCTCCAACTTCGAAAAGTCCCCGTAGCTCAGCGCAGTCTCACCAACCCGTTGTATCAATTGTAACGCCTTGTCCTCAGTAAGCTGGCAAGCCTGTCCCACGATCATCTTCAAGATTTCAAGCCTAGACAGATACTCTCCAGCTGCAAGAACAATGGCTTCATAAATATGTGCTCTGGGTGCAAGACGCGAAACTTCATAGCTACTGCCACAGTACTTGCGTAGTCTCTCATGGTAGAAACGACGGTATCCTCTCAGTTCCTCGGGGGAATTCTCATTCTTCGTGTCGTCCGGGTAAGTATATCGAGCCGGGTCCCAGTCACTGGCTATCCAGCTTGGGTAGCTGATGAAGCCCAGGAACCTGGGCACGGTAGTGGTGTTGTCCCAGTCGATGATTCCGGTAACAGCGCCGGTATTGTCGATCATGATGTTCTGGGGGCCAAAATCCGGGAGGGTGAGGACAAATGTTTCTTCTCCTGCATGCTGGGGGGAAGGTGTATTGGACGGATCGCTTCTCGTAGATTGTGGCAGACAGGATATGAGCTGGTCTACTAGGATTTTGGCATCCTTGTCTGCAGAATGCAGAGGGTTTTTTGGTGATATCTAGCACAGAATGTGGTCTAAGTATTCCTTCGAGTCTTTGAAGGTTCCGGAGCTGGTAACCTCTAGCTTACGGCGATAGTCCATCTGGCCAAAAATACCTTCGTCATATGAGTGACAGGGACCTATGCTGACGTCAAGCAGGTTAGATGTTGTTATTTCCGTCTCACCGTTAATCTGGAGAGAACCAATCTCGTCGAACCGAAACTTTTGTAGTTCTGACACGGCCTCCGCAACACTATCCAGGATCCTCCATCGAAATTCCTCTATGGGTATAGATTCATGCCCAGAAAACCATTTAGATGCCACCGTCTCTCCAGGTATAGGGCTCATAACAATATACGGCGCGCCAATCTCGTTATCGCGTGAAGCATCAAAGGCATAAACTTCAGGCACCGGGATTTTAGTGTGCTCTCTGAGAAAGTACATGGTAACAACTTGCGACTCGAAGGCCAGCCGGGCACTTTCTGTGAATCTTTCTCCCCATCCGGTTGCGGGAAGGCGGACGACATATTTTTCCTGATCGTCAAACTCGACGATGCGGATGAGGTTGTAGGAGCCGCTGAGACGGGAGATAACACGGGCACTCCCATGGCCCTGGCCCTCGTCAGTTCTTCTGCAGATGCTGGAGGCTAGAGATGCAAAGGATGCGTCGGGTATTGATAGGAGATTTCCAAAGAGATGCTGTAGTTCCTCTTGATTCTGCTCATCACTGGAGCTGACGAGGGAACTACTGCAGTCAGAGAATCGAGACGTGGACATCAGGTCGCCCAGATATTCTTCATCTGCGTAAGAAAATAACAGGTTTGATCAGGGTATAGAAAAGTCCGCATAAGCGCATGCGCACATAATTTATAGGAGGACTTGAACAAATCCAATTCCAAGACTGTCCGCATATAAACAAGAACAGCAAGGTAGGCTGCGGACATAGTACAAACTCCATTGTTATAGAATCCGTCCTTCCGTAGTACCATTGTCTTATGTCTTCTTTCAGAAAATTAAAGTACTGGGGTCTTTGGATACAAAATTTATAGACTGTAAGATGAAGGTCAGTGAAGACGGCAAGAAATCCGGAGCTGTTATCCATTGCTTTGATGGATTGCCGTTGACTTATCTTGCCTTTAGTTAAGCGGAGCCTACGGATTTCTCCTAACATGTATAGCAACGCAACGCCGCCCTTGCGAACAGCAAAGGATCGTGTCCTAGACAAGAAACCTCAGTATTCCCGTTCTTTTGGTAGTGGAAAAATGAACATAAAGACGCCTTCTCTTTCATACCGATAGCCCTGCTATTTTCATAATCCTCATCTTCTCTAGCCCTTTACCAGGATAAATCATCCAGGTTGCGAGGGACCGGAGCTCCGTCGGAGGCATGAGTTCTTTACTGCCAGACGCAAAGAAAAGAGTTACGTTCCCAACATCCTTCTCCCTTCTTTCAGTACCCGTCCGCGTCCAAAGCCCCCTTGAGGCTTCCAACTCCAACTCTCCCCTCAAAGAGCCCATTCTCTCTCCAGTGTTCTGTTTTTGATAACTCACCGCAAAAAGAAGGAATTAACAGAGCTCTAACAAAGGAATAACATCACCCACAAGGCGAGCCCAAGCGGTGTGCAAGCTCCCGTTGGTTTCCAAGTACATCGACTGCATCCCGTTACGCATAACGCATAATGCATCGAACATATGTCAATGGCTTTTTTGCTCGCTCTTCCACACCCTTTCTTCCTCCCTACTCCCCTTACATCATGTCAGATAAAACCCTACATCACTGTCAGCATGGACTTTGTATGCCGGGCCGACGTTGGGGATTCGTAGACCACATCATGTAGTAGTGTATGTATATGTACTTGCACGCGTATGGGCAATGTATATTCCTTCTGAGCATCAACGAGTCGACCCCTCTCTCTCGAGACGGATGTGGAAAAAAAAGAACAGTAAACCAACAAGCAAAACCAACCCACTCATCCCTTTCAAGGTCCAGCACAGTCACATCAAATAAACCAACAACTGACAGAACATTTGTTGGCGTTGGCGGCAATCGCAGCCAACTAACACTATTTCTTTCTCGACCGGAAATGGGCGCTTAGGAAGAATTACTGTGCAATGTACATGTACATGCACCTCGGGTGCACGTAAATGTATGGCCGTACTAGTACTAATGTATGCAATTACATACTTGCATACTACGGAGTACACATTGCAGTGATCTACCCGAAGGCACGAAATGTAATGAGTTGGATCATAGATCCGATGTAAAAGACAAGCGCGCGCGCCCAGCCTGCCAAATTGGGGTATTCTTGAAAGTTGAGAGAGACCCTCCGCCGTAGGTTGTCCGGGCGGATGTCCCGTAGGCTGCGAGTTTCCGCACCCACATGAAGTTGACGGGTGGTTGGACCCTGTAATGTCTCAGATCGCCAGATTAGGACGGATTCACCCCATGCACAGTAGTGTCGGAACGAGGCTGTCAATGAGAGTAAATGTAGGGTTGGATGTAAAGCTGATCTATGCAATATATTCTCCGCCTCGCTGTCAAATACGTGGCTGAAGGCGGGGGGCGGAGGCGGAGGCGGTAGGGCAGAAGTAGGAATACTATGAGTGAAATGCAAGCCCTAGTAATTATCGCTACTACTATAAAAACTTGAAGGTCAACTTTCCTGATACTCTGTACTCCAAATGCGAGTAACAATAAATGAATCGCTTCATCAACGCAGAAACGAAAACACAGCCGCACTTGCCTCGGCAAATGGCCGCGTCCAATATATTGAATCCATCGCGTCGGCCTTTGAAGCTCTCTCCTTGGCAGAATATAAGTGTCGGCTATTGAAAACACCACACCCCTCGGCTTCCGCTGCTTCGTCTGTATTAAGGAGGCGACTCTTTGGCAGATCAACATATTATTACACAACCCCATGCGCTCATTGTGCCCGTTGCTAGAGCTATTTCATGACTATGAGCCTATGGTTATCTTCTCACTACCGCATCCATGTTCATGGCTGAATAATTGATGGAAAAAAGCCCATGATGCATACATATCTGCTGTTGAATGTACATGTAGTTAGAAGTGTGGCCAGCAGGCCAGGAACAAATTTTGACTGCATACGTTTCGGCCACTTCTAACCTGGGTGATTAATGCCGCGCCATGAAGGAACCATGGAGTGTCTTGTTATGCTGTTATGTTGGGTGTTTGCGTCTTAGAATATTTGAAGTTAGATACAGACCAGCTCTCGAGGACTCGATGAACCAACCCTCCGGGTTTAAGTTTATGACCGATTGGGTTCTGCGCCGCTGGAAGTAAGGAGACCTAAGACTCGATATTGGTGCGAACTCCTGTAAGCACGTAGATTGGTTGGTGGTCAGAGATACTCCACACTTGGTTTCGGTGTGGCGGGATAATTGCCCTTATGGGGAAAATGTTCAACGCGTTATTTTTTTATAAAGGATAATGGCGCTCTCTTTTGTCAGCAGATTATATGAAGAGCCGTGTGCGACCCGAGTGTAATGTAAGAATAGTGGTGGAGGGATTATTCCCACATGGGGTACGGAGTAGGAATATGACTTGCTTGCCAAAACAGGGTCTCCATAATTTTCGAGGCTGATAAACTCCTTTTCGGATTGGAAAATGTAGAATAAGCTATGTCGTATGTATTATTGTATGAAAGATACGGACCCCCAGGAGCAAAATGTACTCTGTACTATGTTGAATATCGCTTCCCACAGGCACATTCCATGTTCCCTGCCATGCTGGTTTTGCCTTTTAAATAGTTTTGCCTATATATTTTCTGCCTGGTTTTTGTATAGTCCAGTCCACCCACGGTAGTGCAACCTACCTTAAGCTCTTTGGTCGGTCACAAGGTGTAAATGAATATCTAACAATATATAATGACACTTTCAAAAGGTCTCACTCACGTGCGTGGGGGTTGTGATGTTGGGCAGCGATTTGGATCTGTACGACTGGTCAGGACCGTTATATGCGCTGCATACCATATCATTGCAGAAAGGCGAAGACATCGAAGACAAGAGAAGAGAGGGGCAAGAGCGGGGGAACGGGCGCACAGATATGTCTTCGCACACGAATCGATATGAAAATGAGAGATATATCTGGAGATAGGTTGTATAGCAGCCAACGGCAAGGAAAAGTCCCGCGGTAGTTATGGGAGACACAGGACTCTCACAGATTACGGCGTGAACGTTGAGCTGCCGCCAAGTGTAACGTTTGAGGGGGGCGGAAAGGGACTGAGAAATAGGAGGGCTGGCTCAGAGAGGAATAAGTAGTAAGCTTGAAAACTTGTAGGGGTGTGAGGCAAACGGGTCGGGTCGAGGACGTTGAGCCAAAGGCGATATGCAACGTAATTGATTCCTTCGCAGGGAGTGCTTAAAGATCGTGTCGCCAGACCACTGGGTTTCGCGGCGAAACGAGGCGAGGTCCTCTCGCTAATGAAGATGCGAAGAAACGTCTGTTGCTGACGCTCAACTTCGGTTCACCCACTGAGGAGGATGTGGCTGAATGATTCACATAGAAATCAAGCCTGGGGTAGCGTTCCAGCTTCCGCGTTAGTCAAACGGACCGTAACATTGGCACAGAGTACGAAATCGCGAAGTACCATAAAGCCTTCCTTCCTAGGTACTTCTCACGGTTCGGGGGATGTTCCACATACGGTGCGTTGACCTAGGAGATGCTACCTCGGGTGCACAACGGGTTGGTTCTGAATTCCTGAGTAGCCCGTATTATCAAATACTCTTTCCCATAGCATCATTGGTTGATATGGACTACATGGTTAGTAAATAAATCGAAATGTAGCAATGACACTAGTGTGAAGTCACTGATATAACAGGAAAATAGATAATGTCTTGCGCACATCTGCTGTTATAGTTCAAACCTCCTGCCTCCCTCCACAACCTGCAATACACGAGCATGGTGAGAATCCCCGCGGAAGGGGGACACGACATGTTGTATGTACGTAGCTAAACCGTTATTCAGCGCACTGAAGAAAAGCTTGATCTGAAGCTCTTCTTTTGTACTTACTTACAATCACTATTGCTCCTCTCCCGTGGTATATCATTGTGTTGAGTGTCTGAGTCTGGCCAGGAGCTGGTTGGGGATCCGCAGCCGGCACACTGGGAACTTGGAGGAGCATGGCGGGCGCCGAGGGGGCTGCCCGTCGCGCCCGCTCTCCGATCCAGAACTGATTTATTATTCAGATATTCCTGACTTGGTTATTGTTCCCAAACGGGAAAGTAGTGAGAAGAGCCCTGGAGATGACTCTGGTTAGCTGGTGCCAGCAAAAGAAGTCAAATTATTGCGAACCAGACAATGAAGCGGAGTTTAAGCGGCCGAGAAAGTCTTTGAAGCAAGCCATACTCCGTAGAGCCCTTGAAATTCTTCAAAAACAGAGCGCATGTATTTTAACTCTTTCAGATCTCGATCTGCATGTATTCCTTCACCTTTCAGTGCTCGAAGATGGTTGGTGGAGCTGTCGTCCGCTGCGCCATTCTACATCAAAAGTAGAGGGAAAAAGCAAATAAAAAAGCAACATCGATGGCGTGTGTGACCCAATGTAGTTGATACGATTTCCTTCACCACCTGCAAATCGTAAAATTTGTAACAGTATCCGGGTCCTCCGACCTCGGATATTTGCTGGTGGCTTGCTCAGAATTCGGAGAAGGGGGGTTATGCGGATATTCTTTTCAGCTGGGCCCTTAAAAAGTTTGATAGGGCACAATTTTGGGCAGAGACCAAAAAAGAGTACCTCGACATGCTTATTATTATCCAAGAGCAACTCAAAATGATTTGAGTACATCGAGAGTCTCAGCCATGGAACGAATGAAAAGGGGGATATGGCTTGAGGTGCAGGACAATGCTGTATGACCATTAACCACCCACGGACGGTCCCCCCATCCGCCGTCCGTCCACGGGTAAACCCGCGCGCGATAGCAGTCCGTAATTGCTGACAAATATATTCAGAGTCAGATAATGTTTGTCTGGCAAGTCTGCAAGAAAGCGCCATTAGCATCGCCAACATTTGCCGTTGTGGTTGGTTGTAGTGACGTCCTCTTTGTATAATAGGACTGGTGGTAGTGGGAGAAGAGGGTGGTGAAGAACTGCCGAGTGGTGTCGTCAGGTTAATAAGATATTCCCGTAGAATGATAATAAATTAATTAACAACCAACTCCCTAGGGTCCTTTCGGGGCCTGTAGGCTGTAACCGCTAAGGAATAGGGGCCGCCGGGCTGCCTCGGTGGCTGGCGGCGGCGTGTGATGAGTGGCCAAGCCCCGGCTGGTGTGGGGAAACCGGGGGGGAAGTAGCGCCCGCAGATTAATTGCCTCTTCATATTCGTAGCAAGATATCTTCAGCAACAACCTCCCTTCCTAAGTACTCCGTACATACATACATATGACCACCTATATCCATCTGCTCCTGCTGCATCTCATAACGGACCAGCATTCCCCTTGCTGACTCGGGGCCCCGGGCTGCTGATTGTGCGACTTGCTACACACGACCCCCCAGCAGTCAGTGTGTGTGTGTGTGTGTGTGTATGCGCACGCCAGCGACAAAAGCACTGAAAGGGAACTAACTCCCCGCCCAATGCCAAGCCGGACAGCTGCGTCTCCAGCAAAAAGGCGACGGCGAAAGGCGAGCCAAATGCTGGCTTAATGCCTGCGGTCCGCAGCTCGAGTTGAGAAAGAGACCTGTTTGTGCTTTTTCATCCTTAAGCAGCCATGCTCTCCACTGCTGCCCACAATGGCGTAACCAAAAAGGTTACAAAACCCAAGTCGAAGTCCCATTCCGAGCACCTCATGAAGCGAGTCTCGAGAGCTTGTTTGCACTGCCGTCAGCGCAAGTCTAGATGCGATTTGTAAGTCTGGCGTTGGGGAGTCCGGTGAAAGCACAACTTGTTTCTTGTCATTCGCAGCCCTATATCCCCGTCAGCAAGGCGGATATCTTACAAGGAAAACAGGGATTTCTTAACTAATTGGTTGCTTGGTATATAGGGACAGTAGTGGAAGCCCAGGAACTCCACCTTGTCAGCGCTGTTTGCGAGATCACCGTGACTGCGTTCTGGGCAGCTCAAACAGAGGAGGCCGCCGTGTTCGGAAGCCGAAGTCCTCCAGTCACGATATGGATTCCAGTTCTTCCCCCGCGAAAGTCATGCAGCTTGCTCCAAATTCGACCCCTGCGCCAGCAGAACCCCCTCGTCAATTCTCACGGCCTTATCAGCCGGATCACTATGGACGATCAGACCCACCAACCGCTTCTACAGTCAACATGGACGACGACGATTCAGCTTCAACTACCGACAGCGCAATAGGATCTGTTCCACGGAATCCGTCTGATGCATGGCAGTGTCTAACAAATGTTGCCAAAAGGGGTGCAGAAATCGCAAATATTGAAAAGGCTGGCGATCACTACTCAGAGTCCACAAGACGTGTCAAGCTGAACGGAGTGCAAGAAGGACAGCCAGACTCTGGGATCAAGGCGTATCGCCTTGTAAAAAATGGGTCCCTCACTCGTGAAAATGTCTCCCAGCTGGTCGCCCGCTATGCTAACAATTTTCATCCTTATCTTCCCCTCGTTCCGAGAAAATATTTCGACCCTGCCGCCCTAGACTCATTTGCGTCACAAGAGAAGCATTTGCTTACCGCAGTTCTCACGATTGCCACAAAGGACCTCGTCGACACCCCAGGATACCATGAAATTTGCTCCAAGTATATGCACGAGTTGATATCCGGTATTGCTGCTGGCGCTGATTGCGACGTCGAAGCCGTCGAGGCACTATTGCTTCTTGCCGAATGGGAGCCACAAGGATTGCGGCCCAAAATTGAGGCAGTAGGACGAGGTGAGGAGGATAGAGCAGCGTGGATGCACGTTGGATTAGCTTTGCGATCAGGGTATTTCCTTGGACTCGACCGCACCTCTTTTAGAAACGATCCTGGCAACGACGCGCAGGTTGATGGGCGAAAGCGATTAGCGTGGACTAGCTGCTATATTTCGGATAGATTGATATCGGTTCGTATTGGAAGGGCATTTTGGTCTCGAGGCCCCGGTCCTATGACTGGGCTCGTCAGCAAGGACTTCCCTTCTCTACAACCCCTAACCACTGCTGAAGAGGATTACGCAAGGATTTTCCAGGCGCTTCTCGATCTCACGCAGCTTTACGGGAACGTCCATGACGTCCTCTATTCTGGGATGCGCACGAGCAATCAAATGATGTTAATGGGCGACTATGTCAAATATGTTGACGATTTTCGCAATGCTATTGAGCGCTGGAACCGGCTTTGGGGGACCCTAAATTGTAAGCCCACCTTCCACCTCACCCCTTATTATATGGGATGGATGTGTCTCGGTTAATACGGTATAATAGGCTCTCCGCATATAAAAGTGACTCTACAGATGTCTTACGAATACCTTAGACTGTACACCAATGCGTTCGCTTTCCAAGCGGCCATCTCTCAGGCCCTCACGTTGAAACCTAAGGAAGATGCCCACAGCCAGAGGGAACATCTAAGGGCCACATTCAGCAGCGTTGCATCTATGCAAGACGCACGTTTCATATACGCATCGGTCGATGCAGCAAAATCATATCTTACAATACTAGTTAACTCTGTCGATCCCGAAAAGCATTTGCATTTTATGCCGCTGAGATACTATCTGTACGTAGTTTGTCTGTCACTTGGCTGCCTCGTGTATACTAATCCTTTTCCCGGACTGCAGCTATAGCATCTATGCAGCAGTCTTCTTATACAAGGTGAGAATGATGTCCTATGTTTCGCGGTTGTCAAACATCCGCTGACCTATCATCATAGGCACGGTCTTTTGGAATAATGAATGCCGAAGAGGAACGAGGAGTACGGCTCTTGATAAATGACACAACAAAAAAACTGCATAGGGCAAGTGCCGGACCTGACGACATTGGCTCTCGATATGCGCGACTTCTCGAGCTACTCTGGAAGCCCAAGTCGTCATCGTCCTCATCTGACACTCAAGAGCTGCTACGTAAAGACGACAACGTTCCCGCAGGAGCCCTTCCGAATACCAGGCTTCCAGATCAACCATATATGCAATATAGTCCGATGAATGACTTTTCCTGGCTGGACCTAGAAGCTGTTGGCGATTACGTCTCTGGATATCAGATTGGGAACCCGAATATGCTTGGCATGAATACGGGCACATATCAGCAACATGGACCATACCCCGCAAATTCCGAGGCTATCTGGCCTGTTCAGAATTGGCAAGTCGATCCCAACGGCAACTTACTATTCTGAAGAGAGTGTGTACTTCTTTTGGCATTGCACGAGGCTTTGTCCAGATATCTGCTCTAGACTGTCGTCGCGATAAATTACCCGCGTGGGTTGTCTGGCTTCTTTGTCCTCTGTCGCGTTAGTTTCCTGTTTAGGAATGAGGGGTTGAGTAACGCGGGGAGACTTTCCGGGGGAGTTACCGGAACCCCGCCATGCAAATGCCGCGTACTATATAGCCGATACCGATACAAGACTCTGGGGTTAATTTTTCTTTGCTCCAGGTTCGAAATCCCTCTGTTCACGGTACATGTCCACAAAAGCTTCAAGTTGACCCTTTTCTCGATATCATTTCAATCAATGATGACCTCCCTTAATGAGATTGAGGGGCGTCTGGCGCTAATTACTGGCGCTTCTTCTGGGTCAGTAGCTCCTCTGAGATCCAAAGGTCGCAATGCAAAACCGTCACTACACAGTGTGTTGACAAGCGTTATTCTACCGGTCCCAGCATAGGCGCAGCATGTGCTCGTAGGCTCGCAAAACGAGGCGTCCATCTCGCCCTCACATATTCCACAAACTTAGACGGCATGCGTACCGTGGAAAACGATATCAAAGCCCAAAACCGGTCGCTCCGCATTTCAATACATCAAGTCGACGTCGGCGTACCGGACCAAATTAACCATATGTTTCAAGAGATCCAAGAAATACACAAGCAAACTCCTGACATCCTGTTGTCAAATGCTGGTTATGGCAAACGCATCCCGCAAATATGGGATATATCACTGGAGGAGTTCGATTATACAATCAATGTGAACCTGCGCGCGTCCTTCATCTTGGTAAAAGGGGTGGTCGAGCGAATGAAAAAGCAACGATGGGGCCGGATAGTGTTCATGTCGTCCATCGCGGGATATGGAGGGGGCATCAACGGGTGCCGTATGTTTGCGTTCCTAAACTTTAAATATCCGTCCCGTCCTAATTCAATTTTCAACAAACAACAGACTACGCGGCCTCCAAAGCTGGCATGACTGGCATGATGAAGAACCTATCCACGCGCCTTGCTGAATATAACATCAGCGTCAACGATGTCGCGCCTGCCATGATCGGCGAAACTGGCATGATTCCCAGTGCTCAGGCTATTCCGGAAGTGGCAGCTGGTATCCCACTGGGCCGCTTGGGAACTCCAGAGGAAGTCGCTAACGTGGTCGAGATGTGTGTGCAGACGGGTTATCTTACGGGGCAAAGTGTGCTGCTAGCTGGTGGATTAAAGTGAGATCGTGTGTACCATCGAGTCTCGGGTTTGTTAATATATTGATTCGATATAACGGCGCCGGGGATTGGGGTTGTGGTCAGGTGGATACCCATGGAGGCCTATCTGATTTACGTTATCTACTTACATCTGTATACCATTTTGTCGCATATATACGGGCGGCAGCGATGTATGCAGTACGGGAATAGCATTTGACCATCAAAGCGGCATTCTAGATATATTTTTTCTAATGATATATTCTCAAACGGTTTTCAAAAACATTTCATAACCCGGTCCCCATTTCTTTTCACTCACCACCCTCCCCTGAAACAACAACAACCTTAACAACCGTCTTCCCCTCCTCATCCACACCCCTACCCGCCAACTCAAAAGCTCTTTCCCCCTCCTCCAGCCTTACGCGATGCGTCACTACTAACTCCGCTACCCCCTCCAAACTCCCGCTTCCCAACAGCTTCACTGCATCCGGATATCCCTGCCCATCATACCGGAAAACGCCAATCAAGTCCACCTCACGCAGTGCCGCCGCCGCCAGTGGGATATTCGGCTGCGCCTCCCCGCCCATACCGATTTGCACAACTGCGCCGCCCGGTCCCGTGGCGTAGATGCCCATGCGGATGCAGCTAGCAACACCGGTGCAGTCGTAGGTGCGGCTAAAACCATGCGGTGAGGAGAACGTAGCCAGAATATTTTGCGCAGTTTCTGTCTCTGGCGGCGGCGGCGTAGCAGTAGCTGTGCGTGGGTTCGGGAGTAAATACGTCCGAATATTCCCTTCCCGAAACGGCAGTGCCGCGGCAATCTCCAACCTCGCCTCGTCGATATCCGCAATCACTATAGTATCAAAATGCTGCGTAGCAGCCAGTGCGGAGGCTAGTAAAAGCCCAATAGCGCCTGCTCCAAATACCAAAGCCCCCGTCCCTTCCCCCGCATCCCGCGCAAGCTTCACCAGCTCCACGCTAGGGGGCCTCGAGCGCCTTATCGCATGCAGGCATACTGCCAGCGGCTCAATCAGCGCCGCTTGCATGTCACTAATGTTGCTTGGCAGCTTATGGCACATGTTTGCCGGGTGGTTGGTTAGCTCCATCAGTGTGCCGTCCAGGTGGGGGAATGTCTTTGCAGAGCTGCGGAAACGCAGCGTCGGGCAGATGTTGTAGCGGCCCTGTAGACAGAGTGGGCAGGTGGTGCATGGCAGGCCAACTTCAAGGGCGACGCGGTCGCCGATTTGGAAGTTATGCTCGTTGGGAACGGCGGAGCCGATGGCGGTGACTGTACCGGCTGATTCGTGGCCGAGGATGAGCGGGGAGCGGAGTATGAAGGCGCCGTTCCGCCCGTGATTGTAGTAATGCAGGTCTGAGCCGCAGAGGCCGGTGGCGTGGATGGAGATTTGAAGGTCGGTGTGGGATGGCGGTGGGGTTGGGCGGGATTCCTGGGGTAGGGGGTTGAGTTAGAATGGGCTTGCTGATTTTTATACATGGTTCGTTTTTTTCTTTTTGTAGCTGCTTCGTGCTTCTTGATAGGTTTATCTTAAGTACGGAACGATATCAAAGGCCGTGAAGCAGGAGTATTTGATGAGTGGTACAGAAAGTGTAGTGAGTTGGTGACATACTAGTCGGAGATCTTTCGCTCCGTGAAGCACAAGAGCGCGGCAAAGTCTGGGCTCGGAAGTTGAGGCCATTGTCGGTTGAACTTAATGGTTCAGAGAAAAAAAGCAGGTATATTTTTGTTCGTCAGGCTGCGGCAAATGCAGTAACGTTTTCTTGTTCGAAAAATGTTATTGCGATAATCACGGGAGTATATATGCCTTTCAATTTGCCATTTAGTGTAGTAACCGAGAGAAGAAGTTTATTTCTTCTATTCCAAGTCAGCGAGGCCATGCTCAAGTATTAATTGCTTGAAAAGGACAAATAGCAAATAGCAAATTTATACGTACGTCTTTCCTTTGAAAGAAAATTAACCGGAAGTTCTTTTACACGTTCGGTGATACAAAAATCGCGACATCTATACCTACCTAACGTATATATATAGATCTCGGCATACCTGACGTAAGACAACCTTGGAAGTACTGCGGGGTGCAGGACAGCTGCAGACGCAACCCGACTAACAATATATATCTAGACAAGAGCAGTCAGAAATACTGAAACCAATATAGCTCAGAGGTTAAATAGGTGGTTGCAACAAGCTTCGATGTATGAAGTTAACAGGTTGATGGCAGAGAAATCAATTAGGGCTAGGGCTTGGGCGGTTTAATAAGCAAGCACCGTGTCTATTGCCGACTGGCCGCCGAGAGTTGTCATTATCCGACATCCAGACAGACAATCAGGAGAAAAGGAATAGAAATGACCCAACACCCGGCAGACGGTATATTATATCCCAGTGCAAATAGGCTATTCCAGTTACCGTGCCCTTTCTCTTTCCACGCCTCCTGTGCCATTTGCCATGCCAATAAGTCATTCAATAATAGTAGTATTCCCCGTATACTGCTGCTACCACTCACACTCACACTCACCAGGCTTTCACCCATATTGGCTTTCCGAGCACACAAGGAATGCCAACTCTGACTTGTTTATTTTCAATAGCCGACACCCTAGCCCTCCAGCTCCAGCCAGCCAGATTGCTTCATTGCCCATCTGCACCGGGTCACAGCTAATATGGATAACTTTCATGCCAATTCCGGTGCGCGCCGTCGCCGCCGGATGCTCCGCCGGCTGAGCCCAGACAGGCCAAACACAATGCCCTATTGCTCATTTCAACTCCCTGTGCTGCTCTCCACATCACATAACAAACCGAACCCTACCTACGTCAGTAGCCAGCGGATATCAAAGAAAAAAAATAGCTTGCCAGGATTCTACGACAATGTTGGACTTTGCCGCTGTTCCAGGGTTGATGCCTGTGCCCTGGGAATGATATAAATACGAGCCATGGAGCACGATGAATTCACAGACATCAAACCCATGTTGCTCTCAACCCCGCTAGTTTGCTCTTAGTTGACGACCGGCCTCGTTAATTTGGCGCTGTAGACCTCATCATCTTCTTAATCATCATCCCACCAATCCCATCTTTATCCCGTGCGTTTTTTAAGGCTATACCTTGCTCGGTCGAGTGGTACAGTACCACCGTGCATAGATATTCATTCATCTATTTCTCATATTTTTCCACCTTGGATCTATTTAATCTGTTCTGTTTCAATTCAGCCAGGATCTGGGATTGAAAAGTCACGAAAAGGGCTGCATAGGTAGGGTTTCAAATATACTTCAACCTCCGTGGACACCTTATCAATATCAGGCTTCCCTCTGGTAACCCTATCTCTATATATATTCCACGTTTCGCACTGTTTATTTTATGTTCCGGGTTTCATTGACATGAGTCTGATATTTGGTTCCATTTGATCGTGCTTACACTTTCCACGGGGGGTCTATATTCTCGAGATCAAGTTGTCACTGACATTACTGAAGTATACAGCGTTTCTCGTCTCAGAAGAACTGAATTGTGTCTCCAAGTCCTCGAATCACCTCTTTCTATAATCAATTGATCTGATTGCAAGCTTGCAATGTCGAACCGAGCAATTCTTCTAATAGGGGACATCTCTCATTGCAACGAGGAGTGGGAGGGGCTATCTTCGTTAGCTGTCTTGAAGGTTGGTACCTTTTCCCCTATTTCTCCTTCCTTCGGACCAATTTCCACAAAGGCCATTTTTGGGCTGCATGAACCTTTCCATCTTGGTTCTGTCAAGAAACCAATTCCCTGTCAAAAGACGCTGTGTTACCCCCATGTCCCAAACATATGAGGCATTTTTTACGCTGCCGGGTCTATTATCGCCCCTTTTCATCTCGCGGTTCTCTCTTTGCCGTGCCTTCTTTTGTCGCTTTGGCGCGGACAGTGAACATCCCATTTCCATGGCCAACCAAAGGGGTGGGAAGGGGCGGTTATAAAAGTGGCTTGTGGGCGTCTATGGATGATCGACAAAGGCATTCTGTCAGAGACTGTGCTTGGCATCCCGAGTAGGGCTCTTCCTCTTTCCCCGACGGGGAGGGCGAGAATAGCCGTCATGAGCTATTCGAATCGGATTCTTCCTGTTTAATGGCGCATCGTGGCGCTGGCGGGTTTCGAGACGGTGCAAAACCGGAAGTGAAGGGCTGAATCTCATGTTTTCTTTATTTCAGCTGCTGTCCTGCTCTACATTCTACTGGTTCGAGGTCTTGCGCCTTTGTGCGACATGGAACGGAGGGTCTGATCCATCGAGGACGTAGGGAAGAAAGAAAGCGGGAAAAAAAGTTGCTAATCAGTTTATAGGAATATCGTACTGGAGACCGAGCGGACTTTATCGCCAATTGCAGAAGCGGCGAATATAACGGCGTGGTCGCGATATATCGATCCAACCAATCTGTCGAGGTCAGTTTTAGGTTCGGGATTTTTGTTTTCCATTTTTAATACCATTTTCATCAAAGGCCTGCAGTGCCACAATCTGTCGGAAGAGCCGGCGAAAATGAAATTATTGCGCTTTGACGCTTCTTTCCCCCGCGCTGCTGACACATGTCACGTATGTCATGCAGGTAACCGGCCCCTTCAATGCCGAGCTCCTGAACGAGCTCCCCAAGTCACTTCGGTTCATTTGCCACAATGGAGCGGGTTATGATAATATTGATATCCCTACTTGCACAAAGAGAGGTACGTACCGCTATTATGACTAGTATTCATTCTTTTAAGATATCCATTGCTGATGCGATTGGTATAGGAATCAAGGTCTCGAGCACCCCTATAGCGGTTAATAATGCCACCGCAGATATAGCCATATTTTTGATGATTGGCGCTCTGAGGCAAGCTTATGTTCCGTTAACTGCTATTCGGGACGGTAAGTGCATAGTACAGACCCTTTCTTGGTACGTTTGCACCTTTATCGGCTAACTACCCCTCCAGGACAATGGCGAGGAAATACGAAGCTAGGCAATGATCCCCAAGGGAAGGTGTTGGGAATTTTAGGCATGGGAGGTATTGGACGGGTATGTTGAATATCCATTTTTCATTAAGATAAAGCTTGGCTAAATGGTTTTTCAACAATGTCAGGAAGTTGCCCGGCGCGCCCAAGCCTTTGGCATGGAGATCATCTACCACAACCGCAACCAAATCGTTCCGGAACCTGAGGGTACAGAATATGTCACGTTCGACGGGCTGCTAGAGCGATCCGATGTCCTCAGTCTTAATTGCTCACTGACAGAGGCGACCAAACATATAATTGGCGAACGCGAATTTGACAAGATGAAAGATGGCGTTGTAATTGTTAACACCGCGCGCGGCGCGTTGATAGATGAGAAAGCGCTGGTGGCTGCTTTGAAATTGAACAAGGTGAGTAATTAATTGCTTGGTTTCTGATCACAGTAAATCGGGCTGCTATTCTGTTTGTCTGTGGTCCATTCTAACCTATGTTTTAGGTCGGCTCCGTCGGTCTTGACGTCTATGAGCGTGAGCCCAAAGTCGAGGAGGGGTTGCTAAACAATAAGAAAGTCATGTTGCTGCCGCACATTGGCACATCGACGTGGGAGACGCAGAGAAAAATGGAGCTTCTTGTGCTTGACAATGTGAAAGCGTGCCTGGAGAAGGGGAAGCTGGTCACTCAGGTCCCCGAGCAGGTTAAAAATAGTAGGATGTAGTGTCGTAAGGCTGCTTGGCTTTGGATATTTGGATATTTGGGAGGAACTCTGCGAGGGATTCTTGGAGGCGAGCGCTATCAACATTTGCGAAGATTTCTGACGACTTTAGTTGCTTTTAATGCTTTGTCTTTCCGTTCGAGTTAATTTCTAGTCTGTTAGAATGATACTACTAGTATCTTTTTTCTCCGTCAGTGATATCTCAGTAAAGGGCTGATATAGCGCTAGTCCCAACACGGGCTAGTGTTAGGGCTGAGGGGCACTTCCGTTTCGGGACTCGCTTAGCCATGCGCGGTGGTTGCGCCAAGCCAGGCCACACACGCCCAACAAACCTCAGCCAAAGCTCCACCGGGTCAGACATTCTGAACGACAACATCTTCATCTCACCACCAACCCCGACGACGAGGACCATCTTTCCACGACGCCAACTTCCTCAAGATGGTGAGTAGTCCTGTCTACTGCTCCGTCCCCTCCCTATGTCCCAATGGCCATGTCTTTTGAACACCCCCCGCTGTCGATCTGTCGCATTATTGTGAGATATCAAATTGCAAGATGATCGCTCGTTGCCAGGACACAGATCACGACGAATACCTCGGTCTGCCCAGCTCTACGGGAACTACGAGGCTAATTGATTGCTTTTTCTGAAAATTTCAGGTCCGCTACGCAGCCCAATCGATCCCCAGCGCGAAGAGCGCCCGCTCCCGCGGCTCCTACCTGCGTGTCAGCTTCAAGAACACCCGCGAGACCGCCCAGGCCATCAATGGCTGGAAGCTGCAGCGCGCCGTCGCTTACCTGGAGAATGTGATTAATCACAGGGAGGCTGTCCCCATGCGGAGGTATGCTGGCTCCACTGGCCGCTGTGCGCAGGGTGAGTGAAAAAAAAAGTTTTCTTGTTTTGGGTTTGGAGGATATGTGGAAAGACTACGAGGAGAAGGAATGATCTAAGGGCATGGAAGGGGGTATTTTTCTGACGGAGGAATTGAGGAAATCGAGGTTGAAGACTGCCCAACATTTCACTGGAGGTAGAGGAGGGAATCATCCAAGAATGGGTTGTGATCAGACAGGTTCTCGAATTGAAAAGAGGAGGGAATTGCATTTCTGGGACGACGCATCTCTACGAGCAAGGGGAACGGACGGAGAGGAACAGCAGAAATTGGCATTCGAATGTGTGCTAATATCGGTTTTGCGATATACAGGAAAGCAGTTCGGTGTCTCTAAGGCCCGCTGGCCCGTCAAGTCCGCCGAGTTCCTCCTCTCTCTCCTCAAGAACGCTGAGGCCAACGCCGACACCAAGGGTCTCGACACTGGCAACCTCATCGTCCAGCACATCCAGGTCAACCAGGCTCCCAAGCAGCGACGACGCACATACCGTGCCCACGGTCGTGTATGTTTTACTCCCCCGCTTAGCGATTCCGTCATTGACGCCCGCGAAAACAATAAAAACTAATCTAAATTCTAGATCAACCCCTACATGTCGAACCCATGCCACATTGAGATGATCCTTACCGAGGGTACCGAGGAAGTCAAGAAGGCCTCCACTGATGTCTCCAAGACCAGACTCTCCTCGAGACAGCGGGGCGCTCAAATCCGACGTGCCATTACTGCAGCATAGATGACATGACCAAACAAAAAGGAAGAAAAAGCGGCGCATTTGGCATTGTAGCTACTCTTTTTTGTGTTTGTTTAAAAGGTTTATAAAAACTTTCAAAACAAACGACATCATGCTGTTTTATTTAATGGTAGCGAGTTTTTTTTCACTAATTTCATTTCTTTCCCCTGTGTCATTGCTTCTCCCTCATCCTCTCATATCTCCCTCCACCTTGTTCATTTGTTTTCCGACCTCTTCTAGCTTCTTTTGATGGTTGATGACCCGGGATTTAAATGGAATTTCTCTTTTTTACCTCCGCCTCGCTCAAGCATCGGTCTTCTAACCCGAAAAAAGTTGCTCTGCATCAACATCATTCAAACCGTGGGCTTTGACCTGGATATCAGACATTGTCCGACGTTTCGGTCAATATAAATACTGACAGGTTAAGTGATATAATTAAACAATAGGGAAGAGTCAATATAGTGCCCTGCGTCCCGAATTCTATAGGAAAGGTCGCGTCGATGACCCATCGCTGCAGGACATCAATATCTCCCAGCCAATATATTGTTTTTGCACACGAAATATTTTTCCGGGTTCGCTGATTGTCCTTTTCGACTCATTTCGACCCGTTTCGTTTTTCCCCGCGGCTGATAAAAGGAGCCCTAATTCATCCCGCATACCGCATACCGCTTGCAAAAAAAAAATTAAAATAAATAAAATAAAATAAAAATAAAAATAAAAATCCTGGTCTTTGCCTGATAGGAGCCTATATGAGTACAGCTGGCGGGGAACTGTTTCCTGACGAAAGCCAAGTGTCCGTAAACATCCCCCTATCTCCTACGACTGACGAATCTCCCTGAATCCCCCTTCCCCCGCCCCTTTCGATATTGCTTGTGCAACACTTTCAAATCACAATGCCGCCGCCGCAATCGGGCGGAGTGGAGATTTTCACTACAAAGATTGGAAGAAGCGGAGGAAGGTATTCTACTTTTTGAACGCTTCCAACAAGCGGATGAAGAGGTCGGTTGTGATATGCTAGCATTTCCATACAAACTCTTTATCTATTTACAAGCGTGGAAGTATTCATACATAGCCCTATTAATTATCTCTTCCCCTTCCACTTTTCTCCTAGAATATTATAACCGAACTGTGAAGCGTAACATTTGACATTTTCAACAAAATAAATACAGAGGAAAGAAAGTAAAAGACAGAAGAAAGAAAGCAAATCAAACATCAAAAGGAAAAAGAATCCCCTTCTCCCCTTTCCCCTTCCCTAAGGAATTCCACCCACTACCACTCAGGCTCGAAGAGTGATCGGCTGTTCTTGAAGACCGTCTTGTAGACCGTCTTCCTGCACATACACCGTCCAATTCTCTTCTTGATCCCGTTCTTGCATTTTCCTTTCTTCGTCTTTCCGCCGGGCTTGCACTCGTTCTCCCATCTGAACGATTCCTGGTGTCCCTTCGGGCAGACGCACAAGTCCTTCTTCTTGGGGATCTTCTCGCATCCGCCGTCCTTCTTGTCCTTGTCCTTTTGGTATCCTTTCTTGCAAACACATTTGCCGCCCTTCTTCTTCTCGCCGTCTTTGCATCCTTTGGTTTCTATTTTCTTGCATTTTCCGTCCTTCTTCTCGTATCCTTTCTTGCAGACACATTTTCCGTCCTTTTCCTTTTCTCCGTCTTTGCAGTCGACCTTGTCCTTCTTCTTCTTGCACTTCCCATCATTCTTCTCATATCCCTTCTTGCAAACGCATTTCCCGTCCTTCTTTTCCTCCCCATCTTTGCAATCATCTTTCTCTTTCTTCTTGCATCTTCCATCCTTTTGTCTGACTTCGTCCTTCTTGCATTCGCCCTTCTTGCATTTCCCATCATCTCCCCTTATTTCTTCCTTCTTGCAAGGATCCTGGCAACTTCCATCCTTCGCTTTGAACTCATCTTTCTTACATTTGCCTTTCTTGCATTTTCCTTTCTCCCTTACTTGTCCCTTTGGACAGCCTGGCTTGCATCTTCCATCCTTCGTTTTGAACTCCCCCTCTCTGCATTTGCCCCTCTTGCATTCCCCGTTCTTCTCCCTGATTTCATTCTTTCTGCAGTCAGCCCTGCAGCTGCCATTCTTCAGTCTGGACTCTGCGATACCGCATTTGCCTTTTTTGCATTTTCCATTTTCACGTATTTCGTCCTTGTCGCAGCCCTCCCTGCATCTTCCGTCCTTCGCTTTGTACTCTCCCTTCTTGCATTTTCCCTTTTTGCAATCTCCATCTTTCTCTCGGATTTCGTTCTTTTTGCAGGCCTCTTTGCATCGGCCATCCTTCCACCGTATCTCACCTTTTTTGCATTCACCCTTCTTGCATTTATCGTCCTTCTCTCTTATTTCTCCTTTGGGGCAACCCAGGCGGCATATTCCATCCTCCCCTCTGAAGTGGTCTTTTTTGCATTCACCCTTCTTGCAATCACCATCTTTTTCTCTTATTTCGTCTTTCTTGCAAGCATCCTTGCATCTTCCATCCTTCCCTTTCCACTCATCCTTTTTGCATTCGCCCTTCTTGCAATCTCCATCTTTCTCTCGTATTTCGCCTTTAGGACAGCCCTCCACGTTGCATCTGCCGTCCTTACCCTTCTTCTCTCCTTTCTTGCATTCGCCCTTCTTGCACTTTCCATCCTTGTTCTTTATTTCTCCCTTGGGGCAACCTTCCTCCCTGCATCTGCCGTCCTTACCTTGCTTTTCTCCTTTCTTGCATTTACCCTTCTCACATTTTCCGTCCTTGTTCTTTATTTCTCCCTTGGGGCAACCCTCCTCCCTGCATCTGCCATCGTCGCCCTTCTTTTCACCTTTCTTGCATTCGCCCTTCTTGCATTTTCCATGCCTGTCCCTGATTTCACCTTTGGGGCAACCGTCCTTCTCGCACTTCCCATCTTCGGCTCTCTTTTCTCCCTTTTTGCACTTTGGAAGTTCGGGTGAGGCGGGGACTGGTTTGCAGTCTTTCTTTTTCTTTAGTTTGCAGCCTTTGCTTTTCCCCAATGAGTCTGGCATATGGATTGCCGCGTAGAAGGCAGCCTCTGGGTCGACGTCCAGCTTCTTGATTGCGCAGGAGTCCTTGAGCCAGTTTTCGTATTCAGCCGTCCCAAATCCATTCTCTGCGATTGTCTTGGCAGCGCTGACACTCTCCTTAACACCCTTGGCAGCATGGCCACTGGGGGAAAAACTGGAACCGATTTCGATCATCTTTTCGAGGGAATCGAGGGCGACGGCACATAGGGCAGGATCCAGGCTTTTGAGTTTCAGAGCCTTAATGTCAAACTTCTCCTTGGGCTTTGAAGGCAGCTCGCAATTGCACCTTCCTGTTGTCCATTCATCGCCGTTATCGTCCTTGAAAATGAGGGATGGTTCCTTTTTCTTTACATCCTTCGCTGTTACGCCATCAAGCGAACACTGCAATGCAAGGGGTTAGTTAATTTCTCGTTGACTAAAAAGGAGCACGCGGGTAAGGGTTCAATTGGGATCTGGTGAAATCACATACGCCAAGTCCAGTCGCTTTCTTTTTATCCTTGTGCTTCTTTTCACACCATTTCCTGCACGGACTCAAGGTTTTGTCCTCACGTACGCGTCCATCTACGTACATAAAACAGAAGCCTTGCGTTTCAAAGGCTGCAATGGTTTGCTCATCGGACGTCTTTGCGTTAACGACATGTTGGAAGACGCTACTGAAAAGTAGCAAAAAGTAGGCCACAATCATTGTGGGCAACGTAGAAAAGGAGCCAACTCAGTAGGAAAAGAAGGATTAAAGGAAGTCGTCTGCTAAGGGAGAGGGGGGATGGGGATCTGGAAAACTGGTTTCCAGCAAGTTGGTGATTGACAATTTCATTGCCCTCGGGGAGTTTTTCATCATTAAAGTACTCTCAGCCCATTTGACACGATCGATCCCCGAGCGTTGCAGGGGGATTTCGCATTCTATCTTTAGACCTGCTGGAATGCATGGTACCTCCTCCTAGCGCCTCAGCCGCATGTGTTTCTGTTAGCAAAATTTGATGGGAAGGAAAGCAAGCTAGCCTTTAGTGCAGCGTATACTTAGGAATAGCGCGAGCCAGGATGCCAACGGAGCTCAGGATTTCTTGTGGTGAGATTATAAAGACTTCAAGGATTTGGCTGGGCGGTGCCACTATGATGGATCCATGGCGGGCTGCAAACCAGGTACCAGGCCCCTTTCTGAGGGGGAGCTGGCAGTCTCGGTTTTTCCAACATGAAGAATTTGCTGTAATCTTCGTTGCAAAGGCAATGTCAAAAAAGGCCATACTGTTGAACTCGGCATGGAGTTTGTTGGCACTTGAGGGACTAGCAAGTTGTCAGATTTCTTTTTTGCCCCTAATTAAGCATCCTAGCATCCTACCAGCAACCACGCCCCACAAAGTCACCTTGGCTAGTATCCCCCGATTCCCCCCTATTTCCCGCCGACTGCAGCAAGTTCAGCTCCAAAGGTCCAGCGGTGCTAAAACTCTTTAGTTCTCACTCACATCTCGCCTAGCACTGCAACGCAAAGTGACCGAATCTTCCCTCTCCGCTGCCAAGAGAGTCTTGCTGAGCAGACCAAGGGATCGAGAGGACCTATTTTGTAAGGGGCTGAGCCCCAGCCCCGTGTTCATTTACTTTTAGCCCTCTTTATCGTCCCGGCGCATTTCTCGATTTAGCACCACGGTTGGCCCCGGTCACATAACTACTTATCCGTCCTGGACGCTTGTGCGGTCTTTCCGCGTATTAAAGTGTTCGCTGGTGAAGGGTGGTGGACTGGTCACTGCAGAGTCACTCACAGTCACCGTCAATTGATTAATTTCCGATCGCATGCGGTTCAAAGGACTGACAAACATATCAACCAAGGATTTCTCGAGGGCTGTGGTGATATCGTATCCTTCCCAAATACGCCCTGCTCAAAGCCATTAGAACTCGACGTGATTCGATACAATGACAGATGACAGACTCGATCAAGCCGCGGAGAAACCAACCAATGATTCCTCCAAAGCCTGTGATCTTCAACTCTAACGGAATCCGCTTGTCACATATCCTGACCTCTGAGGATTGGGGAGAGGGCTGATGTCCGTTCCTTCAACTTTCCCCGGCAAGTCTCCAAGGAGCAATGGAAGACGAACGCAAGGTGGTTGTGATTCCAATGCTTCTTGATCCTTATTTCCAGAGAGCAAAATATGGATGCAGCAAGATTCCAACAGACCATTCCCATACATACTACTAGACTGACGGAGTATGTTAAGCGGAAGAAAAGCCCCATATCTATTGATCCGTGCTTCAAAATATTAGGAAAGCATCGGAGACTTTTCAAACACAGATGTCTATCCATATTTGCCTTAATTTGTTTCAGCCGAAGCAAATGAGGCATTTTTCACAACCATGAAAAAGGCGTCAATAATCATATTTATGCTGCAACAAGAGTGCCGTCGTACTTTACCTTTTCTAGATTTTCCACGCTTTGAAAATGTTTTGCACCTCTGTACCTTTATTTTCCTGCTCACATACTGTGCAGCTTTGGGGTTTACCGATTCACTGTGCGAGCGTAGCTATGGTTTTAGACCCTGAAACATCATCGCAGTTTGAGGAACTGGACTTCCAGTATTTTGCTAATTCAGTTTCTGATGAGATTAACCGCACGTACTACAAAAGATGAATGACGATGCGTCTGCAGCAAAGGAACCTGCTCAGTTGGAAGTAGGACAATGAGCGACGTCAAATGGCAGGCGAGGAAGTTGAGATTTCCAGAAAATTTAAGAAATTTTGACAGGAAGGCTGAAAGTATGCTTCGCTTTGAATTGAAGGGGAAAATCTAGGAAGATGTTAAGTAGTAAGCGGGATACTTTCCTTGAGCTCTGAAGACTTTAAAATGACTGACAAAAATTAACAGTCCTTCTGCACTCTCGCCCTGCGCTCTCGCCCTGCGCTGGTGCATTGCACCTGTCTAGGCCTTGATGTTGTTCAACATGTACATTATACTGCTGCTTGAACCTCCTCTTGCAGTAGCTGCACCAGCCCCTTTGTTGTAAATTGCAAAGCAACTATGATCTTGATTTGTTTCGCAAGAAAGGCTGTTCCCAAATAATTTCTTGTTAGGTGGAGAAATCTGGACTTGATGCTCATTCAAAAACCATTTTCATAGAGCAAAGCACATGCAAGTCATTCTTCCACGCGATCACGAAGTTGATCTCATGCAGTGTGACGTGAGCATTCGCGATCACCTTAGCCGGGTTCCCTGATTGATATTGAGCACAGGACATAGAGACAGTATGTATTGAATAATCCAAACCCGGGGCGCCGTTTTCCCACTTTGGGAAAACGGCGGGCAATGCATTGGAATCAGCAGAAGGTAAACGGATCGTGTAGTAGTACTACGAAGTATCGTGCCTAGGTATGTCAATCTAGGTACATGATTTACTGCTCTCTAATATCGAAAACTACTACCTTTGTAGTTAATTGTCTCATGAAAGATATCGTCACTCAAAAGGTAAGGTCCGCACTATAGAGTACGTGGCATATGCACTGAACTGCTTAAGGACAATACTCGGATGAGAGGCTCGACAGCCCCAAAAGAATCTCCTTCAGCTCCCGGTCCTTAGCTGAGGTCACTTTGCACCTGATACACCCAACCCCAGCCGTAGATAAAGCTTGATTCCTATATCTCCAAGAGGCTCTCCCATGCAAGCAAACCATTTCTTACAAAGTAACTTAGGGTTTTAACTCTTGCCTCTCTAACATACGCTGCCGGGATCTTTTGAACAACCCGCTATCTGTGCAGGACATCCAGCGAATAACAGAAAGGGCAAGATGCGGGGAACTCCAGCCTATTGGCCACCCCGGCGAGCGGCTGAGAATCTCCTCAAATGTTACGACATGATTTCCCTTTGTCGATCGTGTCATTATTCTTTGTTTGAGTATACAACCCTAGCTGCATAACTGCTAAGGCATTATGTAACTTTGCTGCATTTGTGCAACGGGTCACGGTTGTCGAATTGCAACTGGATTCTTGACTACCCGCAGGGTGTATATAAGGACTGCATTGCTACCTTCGAGGTTGATAACGTAGACACGAGTAACCTCATCGGACTCTTGCTTTAACGGTCGGTTGGCTAGAATGCAATGATGCGCTTCGTCTTGATATTTATCTCCACGGTTGCCTCCGCACTACAAACACTTCCACCAGTTCAATGGGCTAATGGAAACAATGTGGGCGGCCCTGGATTCCCGACTCCCACAACAAAAAAAACCATATACATCATCGAGCCGTTCGCGGATCATAGAGACCAGAATGGATTGACTCTTATCCCACCATCCGCTTACGAGTTTGCCGAAACGTTCCTTCAGGACCTCGAACAAATAACGGACGCAGAATGGAGCCTTGAGCGCGTAAAGGAGCCACCAAAGGAGGCCAAAGGTATCTTTCTAGGTGAACTTAGAAAGTCCGGTGAAAAGTTGACCTATGAAGACGGAACGGCAACCGAGGAAGGGTACGAATTGGAAATCAAGGGCGATGCGGTATTTATCGGCGGAACTGGCGCTCGTGGGATGTACTGGGGCACTCAGACATTGCTGCAGTTGTTGCTTATACATGGTGAAAAGGGGATCCCCTCTGGCCGGATTGTTGATGCTCCTGCGTACCGGACGCGTGGTTTCATGCTTGATGCGGGACGGAAATGGTACTCGCCAAATTTTCTAAAGGAACTTTGCACGTATGCGTCGTTCTTTAAGATGTCTGAATTCCATTACCATACCAGCGACAATTATCCCCTGAACCGCGGACGCAACGAAACCTGGAACGAAGTATATGCACAATTCTCGTTGCGGCCGGAGAACAAGGCATTACATGGCATTGTTCAACGAGTAAACGAAACGCTCTCTAGAGCAGATTTCGAAGATCTCCAGCAGCATTGCGCCCGCCGTGGTGTTACTGTAATCCCAGAGATAGAGGCCCCAGGGCACTCTTTATATATCACCAAATGGAAACCACACCTTGCATTGGAAAAGAAGGATCTATTAAACTTAAGGCATCCGGAATCGGTTCCCCTCGTTAAGTCAATCTGGGCAGAGTTTCTCCCTTGGTTTAAAACAAAGGAAGTTCACATTGGCGCCGACGAATACGATCCTGCCCTCGCGGATGATTATATACGGTTCGTTAACGAAATGGCTGAATTTGTCAAATCCACTTCTAACAAGAAAATTCGTATATGGGGTACGCATGAGCCATCAGAGAGCCTCACTATATCGAAAGACGTCATCATCCAACACTGGCAGTATGGACAATCTGACCCTCTTGCCCTCGAGAGGGATGGATATCAATTCATAAATTCTCAGGACTGGTGGTCATACATGTCATTGAAAAATGACCACTCGCCTATTTTCCCAGCTACCTATCCGCAGTTCTTCAACAACACACGCGTCTTGAACTTTGCAGATCGACCGCACTGGCAATGGGAGCCGTCCCTATTTAATCCCGTCAATGTGACGGAGCAGGTTAAGCCGGGGTCGAAGGGAAATAAAGGCGCGATAATGGCAGGATGGAATGATAATGGTCCCGATGCTACGACACAGCTCGAGGCATACTATGCAATGAAAGACGGAATCCCCGTTGTTGCGGCTAGAGCATGGGCGGGCTCGGTTGGTGAACGTCTCGATGTCGATACATTGTCGAAAACACTCAAACTCCTTACAAAAGGCGTCCCGGCTCAGAACCTTGATAGGAAGGTATTGCCCCTAGTGAAGGAGAGCGAAAACTTCAGCGGCCCTTTGATAACGTGGAGTCGTCAAAAGGGCACCAGGATCAGTGGCATTGGAAGTAAGGGGATGGACTATACTCTAGTCCTCGAGACAGAGGGCCCGTTTGAGATGGTTTCTCCAGACGCAACGCTCTGCCTCTTTCAAAATGGAAATCTCGTCTTCACTTCTGATGGCTGGCAATACCCACTACGCTCGGTGGCTGAGAATGATGGGTTTGATCCCGGCCATCCAGGTAGAATATGGACGAACGTCTCCAGCTCCACACACCAACCTGTTACTATCACAATGGTTGCGCAACTGACAATCAAAACGGACGCTATGAGTGGAAGCCGAGTGTGGGTTGATGGGAAGTTCGTCGGAAGGTTTGAAGCGTTTGTTTTTGGGGGTAAGAACACGTTATTCTCGTGGAGCCAGATGGCGTTTGTGGCACCGCTCAATGATTTCAAAGGAAATGGACTGAAAAGTTACGCACTGACCCGCAACAAGCATGTGTCGGGAACCATTTAAAGTTCGACAGGCGTCGCGCAGTATTAGAGGCAGAAAGTATAACGGATTCGTGTGATTTGTTATCTCGTCTTTATTAGCATACCTTGACATCAGTGAATTCAAAAAGTAAGCAATTTGTGTCTATACGGCATTTAGCATAAGATAACTTGACTATCCTTAATGGAAAAGATTTGACGAATTATGCCCTCGAAGACTAGGCTATCTGGGGAGAAGTCTTGATAAAAATGACTTTGCTCAACAAAGAGACATTGATGGTTCGGGATGGAGCGTTTTTAGCGGCCGTAATGGAATCTCGCCCTAAACTCAAAGGGATCAAAGTGAAAAACGACAACCCCTTGTGAAGAAGTTCTGGCTATATCAGAGGGCGCTTTGGTAAATCGGCTCGCAAATTCAAGGCAGTAGTCTTTGAAATATGATTTCAAAGACCACACTGTTAACCCGGAATCTTTCAAGCACTACCAAAGCCGGAATAGTCGGGGGCGTGTTTCCAAACTCAAGTTTGACATAGCCTCGTTGCGCCTGTCACATAAAAGCTTCATTTTCTCATAGCTAAATTCAGCTTCGGTCGAAAAGTTCGCGTTGCTCCACGAGTTACAGATACTGCTCTTTCTCGAGATTAGCCGGAAAGTTCTTCGATCCGCCCTGATAGTGGGAGCATTCCAATTTCAGAATCCGCAATTTGGAGCGTACATTGAAAGCTTTCCATCGGTTTGAGCATCAACCATGTACTCTGCAGCACAGTCGCTCAGCTGCCTGCCAGTTACAGCTTCAATGGAAATAAGCGATGCCATCAAAGCTCTGCCGTTTGTTTGACGCTAATGCGACTGACGGCCGCCTCTCGCCATGTCGAAACATCTTAGCCCCGGCTTGGCTTTTGGCGAAGTAAGAGGCCATTGTCCCCGATAGACAGTACCTAGGTTCTTGACTGCCTGCGGATACATTAAAGTCTTTCGTTGAAACAAACTTGAACCGCTGTTTTCAGATGCCGTTGGTGCTTTTCCGTAACATCTCCATGTTGATAATCTGATTTGGAATGCTGTAAAAATTTGCCCTGAAGATTGCAAGCAAACAGATCATTATTGCTGCCAGTCGGCTGGTACATGCGTGTATTCGGTTGCATGCAGCCGTTGTAGATGCAAGTTGATTGAAGTCTGGGGTTGATTTGGCTGAATGCTTCAGTGTCAAAGTCCCAAATCATGTGACCGACTGATTGTCGTCGTAAATCATGCTTCATGAACGATTTCAAATCACGGCATGTTCACCGCCAGCCTCCAGGCTCCAGCTGGGGACGGATATGCGAATATGCGGATGTGATTCGCGGCCTAAAAGGTCAACGGCCGGCTAGTCAAAGGATCTCCCCCAAGACGCGCCTTGTGAGGCTAGGATGCGACTACACATCGGGGAATTTAGGCTTAAGCTTCGGGGATCTGGTCACGTCAAGCCGACCGTTTGAAGATCCCCCGCTGCCTTTCAACCGACTCGAAACCTTACTGTGCCGGCATTATTGGCCGCTGGCTGACGGTCAACGAGAACCTGCGTGGCCACTACTGGCCCCTGGCCGCTTATGCATTTCTTACATGGTGCATGCGTTTCTTCGTATGCTATCTGGACGTTTGCGAGCCAGTCGGATTGGGCAAACTTGAATGCAGCGAGTGTTCTTGCTAGTCGCAAGGATCAAAAGCCTGTTTGGTTAGCCGCAGCTGCTGGCCCTATGCGGCATCCTCGTTGCTCTTCAAAGATGATGTTGCATTTGCTTCGGCTGTCCCGCGGCAACGAGCTCACTCAGGGACGGGACGAGAACGAAACAGGGGATAAACTTGAAAAAGCAAACATATGATCGAGGCCCCTTCTTTTGATCCGAAGCCTAAATGGGCATATACGTCAGATCAGTGGATAAACTACTGTATAGAAAATGAAGGTTAATATGCTCGGCGAAGATGATCAGTTTCAAGACACACAACCCTAGCTGGACATGGGCCCTGGATCGACCCTCTTTTTCCATGCATCGCATGCCTCAAAGTCAACGTTTTTTTATCGGTCTCACCTTCTTCCCATCAGCTAGCGGCGCTTCTGCTCAGTGCACACACTTAAGCATTCTCGCTGCATCTGACCGAATCCGTGACTACTAGTCTGTAAGAGACATGAAAATGCAGTGGGGAGTGGGCCCGTTTCCCATCCGAGTCATCTCCCTCCGCGATATCGTCGTGAAAACCCATGAGCGAGTGGGTTTCCCGAACAGGATAGAAGGCTGTAAGGGCGTGTTTATCCCACTTTAGCACCGGAGAATAATGTCAAAGATCATACTTGGGATACTTAAGCAATGCAGTAAATCACTTTTTGATCTGACTTCGAAGGCGCATTTCATCTCCTTCAAATACTGGGTAATACGTGGAAAGCCATATGAAAAGCGGCTCCCAAATGTGATTACACATCCATCTCCTCTATAATTTTATCCCGCATATCAATCATCTAACTACTCCACATCACCAACATGACCGTCTTGTCCGAAAACCTCGCAATTCCGCGTGGCGTCCTCGTCGTCGTTACCGGTGCCAACGGCTACATCGCAAGCCATGTCGCCGACCAACTCCTCCGAGCCAACTACCGCGTGCGCGGCACAGTCCGCAACCTCTCCAAAAACCAATGGCTAACTGAATACTTCACCAACAAATACGGTGCTGGAAAATTCGAACTCGTCGAAGTTCCCAACATGGGCGTGCCACACGCCTACGACGAAGCCGTCAAGGGCGCATCGGGACTGGTCCACCTCGCCACCCCGACCTTCCAGATGTACGACCCTGCCGAGAGCATTCCACTGGTCACCGATGGAACCATTAACACGCTCGAGGCTGCGCAGCAGGAACCTTTAATGAAGCGTGTGGTGCTGACATCCTCATCGGCGGCGGCGGCTAACGCGCAACCGAACGTCGAGTTCACAATCGACGAGGGGACGTGGAATGAGAAGGCGATACGGGCGGTGTGGGCGAAGACGCAAGATATATCTGAACATCGTATGAATATATACTCAGCTAGCAAGGCACAGGCGGAGAAGGCGGCGTGGAAATGGATGATTGAGAAGCAGCCCAACTTCGTGCTGAATACGGTATTGCCCAATGTAAATTTTGGGTCCGCGCTGTGCCCGGAGCACCAAGGGTATCCATCCACCGTTATGTGGGTGCGGGCGGTTTGGGATGGGTTCCGGGCGAACCATGGGGATGGTGTGTCTATTCCGCCGCGGGTCATTCCACTGCAATGGTTTGTCGATGTTGTGGACGATGCGCTGGTGCACGTTGCCGCACTGATATATAAGGACGTGCGTGCCGAGAGATTGTTTGCGTATGCAGAGACGTATAGTTGGAATGATATTCTCGCGGCGTTGAGGAAGGCACATCCTGAGCGGCAATTTATTGAGGATATCCCGGATCTGGGCACGGATTTGAGTAAGGTGACGAATCAAGGGGCGGAGGATTTGCTGAAAAAGATTGCCGGGAGGGGTTGGATGGGACTGGAGGAAACGATTAGGAAGATGACGGCGGATTGGGTGTAGTTTTGTTGTCGTCTTCGCATGAGTTTATTTCTTTAAAGGGAGAAGGATGTGTTTTCCTTGTCTTTTTTCTTCCTTTACTTTGATGCACCGAGGCGGCTCTGGCGGTGGCTTTTGCTCTTGACTACGGTGAGGATGATTGGCACGAGCTTTTATGACCTGTTAATGATGAGACGCAATGGCATGGGATATGTAGCTTCCAGCACCTTTTATATGTGGACATTGGCCATGAATAATGATATATATAATAAGAATAATTACATGTTTGCAAATTGGAGCTACAGTGACGATTAGAAAAGAAAACTAGACAACAGACCTTGACACCATGTTCCAAAGGGAAAAAGCCAGTCTAATTCAAAACAAGTGATCGTTATTAATCTAATTGTCATCATGAGATCTGTACGTCTTCGGAATCCGACTCATCGTCGTCGTCCTCAATAGCTTCAACTAACAAATTACCACCTCTGCCAATCTTTTCTCCAACAGAGCCTCCGGCATCAATCTCATACACCACACGAGGCATAGGTGAAACAAGGCGGAACCCATATTTGTGTTCAAATTCTTTGGGAGGCTGGACGTCCTCTGCCTCGCTATCCTTTCCGCCTGCGCTTATTATGTCGTAGCATTCGACAAAGGCATATAATTCTTCGATAGCCGCTGAACCGGAAAATCGTCGAACGATTCTGTCTCCTGAAGCAAGGCGGATACTGAGACGAACTGCCTGCTTATCAGTCGCAGGAGGCTCATCAGGTATCGACTGAGCCCGCCATCGTTTCCATTGCTCAAGGTTTCTGGCAAGCTTATCAGCTGCTTCCTGTCTTTCTTGCTCTTCCTTCTCTGCACGCTGACGCGCAGCTTCTGCCTCTCGTCGCTGTCTAGCACGCTCTCTATCTTGAGCGAGGGATCGCTCATACGCGGAATCCTGCTCTTGGCGAATCGTCCGCGATGCTTGTTGTTCTGCCCTCGTAGCACGGACACGTTCAAGTGGACCTTGGCTCTGGGCGACTGCAGATCGGATCTTTTCAATAAACTCCGAAGGAGTGGTGGGTCCGGAGGCTCGATTTACTATGGACATGGCAGACGAAGACACGTTTGGATTATGCACAATTAGACCGAAAAAGGGAAATTTAGTACAACGGAGGCCACCCGATACTTGGTATGCCTCCGAATCACGAACGTTACCAGCCCAGACCAAAAGCTGGTTGCTAGGATCATTTATGAACTCAACAACCTCGTTCGACAGTAAAGTTTCTCGGACCCAATTGCTAGTATCATCATGTTCAGGAGATAACAGAATAACGAGGAGAAACTTTAGCTCTTGGTGTGCCTTCTCCAATGCCATATTATATCCATTTTCGAGGAAAGGAATGTCATGGCTGCCGTATTCTTCTTCAAATTCCCGAATGAATCGTGAGGCAGTGTCCTTTGGCCCCAATGGTCTCCTCCCACTTGTATCTCGCCTTATTCCTTGCACACCTGGAGTAGAGCCCAGTAATCGAGGGAGGAAGGGGAAAAGTGTTCCGAAAAGGTGGAATGAGTTGGCGAGTAATCTGTAAAGCAGGTTAAATGGTGTGAAGAGTATGGCAAGCAGTAATGGAGGACGATAAGCTGGTTGCTCCGCAGGCTGGGTTGTTATTCGCGGCGCAAGTTCGACTGTGCGTCTTGAAAGAAAGCGGAGTGGAATATCATCATCACCATTCATTAGATTTTGGGGGATCCGGGGTGACCGCGCGGGAGGACTATTCATGGCAGCTTGAGCTTCTGAAACAGGATCAGGGCCCTCGCCGTCAAAGAACTTGGTGATTGCAATCTGTGTACGACGGTCAGCTTCTTCACCTGGATTTCAAAACGGGAAATTCAAGTGTATTACCTGGACGTTCCATTCAGACCTCTGAAGCAGCGGAACAGCAGCTGACTCCTCCTGGCCGGTAACCGCGATGTAGGTCTGCAGGGCATCTTGCTGGCTCGAGGAGAGTTGAGAGATGTCTAGATCTTCGCTTGACATTATTGCGACTGTCCCCAAAGCTCCATTAAGTGCTCAGACAGACAGTGTAGACGAGGGCTTTGGGTGGTTATTATATGGCGTCATCCATGGATATACTCCGTACAAGGCTGGCGATTTGAAGAGAGGAAGTGGGTGTGGTAAGGATAGCAACGGGGTATAACAAGCTGATTATCAGTTATACAGCCCTGAGATATAAGAGATAAGTGAAGATTAAGAGGATGCGGTAATTGAAGCTGGAGAATGAAGTGCAGATGAAGCCTGGATGGATGAAGTGTGTTTGGCTGTGGACAGCTGTTTGCCTGCTACTCTGCCATTACCTAAGCAGGGCTGAACCCGGGTTCGGTACTGACCGGTATGGTATTGCTGTATCATTAATTTTTGCGGTAGCGAAGTATAAAATAGCTGTAATATACCGTCCTGTACCATACCGTACGCCTTCCCCGGACTGGTTTCAGGCCTGACTAAGACCAAGTCCAGTGACCGCCGCCTTTCGATATCAAAAAGCTCGCCGCAGCTGGGCCAATATCCATCTCCAACAACATCCATCTGTGTTGCGGCCGGTATTCAACTGTGCCTGGCATTTCTTCTTGTTTCTGCATTAGAGCTACCGGCTCTTTGTCTCGCAGGATCCGTCGCCGTTTTAATTAATTCCCAATCCGGGCCCCGAGGTGACCTCCGTGCACGATCGCCGCGTCATGGATATGCAGTGAGTCGCAAGCGGCTATATTGTTCTTCTCTGGAATGCAGCTCATTTCAGCGGCTTCTAAAGCCCCGGATCTACTGCACTTCGCTTCTCCCGAGTCAATGGAGTACCTTTTGTGCTGAGCTGTCTTGGTTCTGCGGATATGGCTTCGGCAGGCAAGCCGAACTTGGACGACTCCAGACGAGGCACTGGGTCGCCGAAGCTGAAGGGTCGCGGTAGGTTTCGGGCACATGCGTCAATTTCATTTCATTTTGCTTTCTTTATTTTCTATGTGTTTGGCTTTCTGATTGAAGAATGCTATTGTTGGAACTGTCTCTTAAGTGCAATTCATTATCTGACCGTTTTCGCGCCACAGAGAATGCGAAAGATACCCTTTGCCGTAATGTGACTATCTACGGTCGATGTCGATACGAAGATAAAGGTGCTGGGAACCGCATATGATCACCTTAATGTTATCATGAGGACATATAATTGACTTGTTTATATTCAAGGCTGCGCATTCAACCATGACCCCCACAGGGGCAGCGCCCCGCATAGCTCTGAAAGGTTGGCTTGGCTATATCCCCCGCCATATCAAACACGAAGCCTTACTTATCTCCGCTCGGTACCATCTGTAGCAACAAGAAGCGTCTCAATGTCGACTCCCCCAGCTTCACACCTTCCCTCTTGAACGGTTCAGCGGGTAGTAAGAAAACCGCCACCATCTCTCCAAAGGCTGTCAGCGCAGCCCCGTTTCTCCCCAAAGGCATAATCTCACGTGCGATGCCACCTCCCTAGAGCATACAATCATGGCATCCTTGAATTGACAACGAGACTCAGGGTCGAATGCTTCCACCCCTCCCATCCGTCAAGACACATCTACTCCCGAGTGGACCGTTGCAGATGTTCCGGACTTTGTGCCTCAGGCCTTCGATGCATCGCAGGTGGTGAGTGCCCCCACTTCATTATTCCAACTCTTTTTTGGGCTGGAGTGAGATACTACGACGCCTCGCATTCCTAGATGTCTTCTTTCTGTCAAAATTAAGCTTTATATCTCGTCGTATATGTTCCATTCCGTTGCATTTGTCATTGCTCTACCATAATTGCTTTTCCCCGCACATACTAACGCTAAGTAGGACGCTTTGCAAGGTAATGGCAATGGAGGGATATCAGCAGCCGCTTTTGACCCTTTTATTGCCGCCTCTACCACCCCTTTAACGACTCCTGGCGCCGTGGGTCCCCAGGTCACCCCAAACCCATATGCCGACCCCACTGGCCTCAGTACTGCGGCGTACTTTGGACCACAGAACACTTTCCAACAGCCGGTATGTTCGTCCACTGGCGTTTTGGATATTTGCGGAAGCTGATTTTTCAGGTTCAATACCATCTCTACGCACCTATCGGACCACATAATCAGAATATATTGGGCTATCAAAAAAATGTCCATGACTTGTTTCTTCCAAATGACTTTCGAGAGGAATTACAAAAGAAGGCAGCGGCCACACTGCAAACTCTTCCCAGTTCGTTTTTTGATATATCGTACATCCCAAAATATTCTGTATTTCTTGCTAATCCGTTGTACAGACTCCCAACTTCCGGCTCAGATAGATCACTTTCATACTCTCGTACCCCTTGACCTTTCTCACCAAAAGAATGCAACGATATTTGGCTATCCTAGTTGGGTGTACAAAGCTCAGTCGAGCAAAGACGGAAACTTCTATGCTTTAAGGCGGCTAGAAGGTTTGTTCAACGAGAATCCCACCTCAATCTTCTGGCACTTAGCTTACAACGTTTAAAACAGGTTTCCGCTTGACTAGTGAAAAGGCGATTCGATCAGTCCAGAACTGGAAGCGTGTCAGCAACGGCAGCGTGGTTACAATCCATGACGCGTTTACGACCCGTAGCTTCCAGGACAGTTCACTAATATTCGTCACTGACTATCATCCTTTGTCCAAAACCCTAGCAGAGCATCACCTCGGGGGCCCCAGCCGCTATCAGGGTCGTCACGCTGGAGCGCATATTCCGGAGCAAATTCTCTGGAGCTACGTTACTCAGATTGCCTCTGCTTTGAAAGCAATCCATAGTGTTGGATTAGCTGCACGGGTGATTGACCCTAGCAAGATCATACTCACGGGTAAAAATCGCATCCGATTGAATGCTTGTTCCATTCTAGACGTGGTTCAGCATGACACCCAACGGTCAATTACAGATCTCCAACACCAGGATATGGTTAACTTCGGTCAATTAATCCTCACTCTCGGCGCCAATTCTCCTTCCGTCATGCACAACCCGACAAAGGCTATGGAGCATTTTACCCGTGCCTATACGCCACAGCTAAAGAACTCCGTCTTTTGGCTACTTGGCGGACTACAGAAGGATCAAGAACGCAGCATCGATCTTTTCGTCACCGGCATCTCTTCTCAATTGATTTCCACCTTTGATTCCGCCCTTCATCTCGATGATCAACTCACATCAGATCTTAGCCGGGAGCTCGAAAACGCGCGTCTTGTCCGCCTCCTCACAAAACTCAACTTCATAAACGAACGGCCGGAGTATGAACACGACCGTCAATGGTCCGAAAATGGCGAGCGCTATTTCCTCAAGCTTTTCCGTGACTACGTGTTTCATCAGGTTGACGCGCAAAATGCTCCCGTCGTCGATCTGGGGCACGTGCTTACCTGCTTGAACAAACTGGATGCTGGAACTGACGAAAAGGTTACGCTAATAAGTCGTGACGAGCAGAGCTGCTTTATCGTCAGCTACAAGGAGCTGAAGAAGGCGGTGGAATCGTCGTTTCAGGCGTTGACGAAGCACCCAAGGAGGGCATGAAATGATCTATGACGGTGTTGGTTGTCATGGTTTTGGTGGTTATTTCAACGAAACGAAACGAAGCAATTGGTCATGCATCATCTATGGTTTGCTTTTTGATGCACGTCGTTATCTCCGACATGACTACATTGACAGGATGGGATTCTGATTCAGGAAACAAGGTGGATGGCGCGATTGATGTGCTTTTTTCGATTGGAGCCGGAAAAAAAATCTGGAAGGAGATATATATTGCTTAGCAGATATGAATGACGACGAAGGACGACGAAAAGTCACAAACGAAAAGCATGAAACACATGGGCGGAGGCTATCATCATCTAACGACTCGAGTCCTTTTCATGTTATGTGTTGGTTTTTTGATTGGTTGGTTTATTGTGGTTTGTCTACCTAGGGTATATATTGCTATGTAGGTACAGATAGGCTATGTTATTGGCGGGGGGGGGTATCATTGATAGGCAAATATTTATTAATCGAATTGACAATTATCTACTTACAATGTCTATGCCCAAGGAGCTGTTCGTGATACTGTCGTTCTGGAGAATAGCGAATAGCCACAACTCCAAGCAATCCACCCGTTCATCGCCATTGCTTTCACATAGCAAAGAGGATGGATGGTGTTGTAGGAGAGACTATTGTATAGGCATCGCATGTGACATTTCGCGGTATCACGTCTTTGAGATATTTGATAGATACTGTACAATAACAGAAAAAAAAAAAGGAGATTCTCAGCGCAAACACGGCACAAAAAATTGCAAAACCAAGAAATAAAAGCTGCCGCAAAAAAAGGGCCAAAAAACAAAACCGGGAATAAAAAAAAACATGAGACTCATTGATGTTGTTTTCTAAAATCATCATCCATCTCCACGCCACCTAAGCGCCACCGAAAATCCGAGGACCAACGACCACTAAGGTCCATCTCCAGCACACAGAAGCGTAATCCCTCCGCCCTCACTATGCCTTGAATGACTGAAGCAGAACACACCCCAACACCCAAAGAAGCAGACTACTCCTCTTCCGCCTGCAAGAACGGATTGGCAATCTCCTCGCTCCCGTCAACGGGCGAAATTAGCACGAGCAGCGTGCCACGGGCAACGACTAGGCCGAGGGAGCGGGTTGTTTGGTTACCCTCGTCATCTGCGGTAATTGTCAGAGATGTATGTAATGTGAGAGTTGCAGATACGTGTGTGAGATAAGTGGGGAGGTTGAGGTGATTTCCATGACTTGAAATCCCGGATGAAAATACGTACCGCGCATAACTTCCTTTACGTCGTCGAGGACTAGGTTCATGAGTTGGTCGTAGCCCTTTAGCGTGCCGCTTACTATGCAGTGAAAGAGTTGGTTAGCAGGGATGAATGCTTTGGTTTGAATTTGTCATTGTATGGTGGGAAAAGAGGTAGCGCATGTGATAGAGCGGGGTGGGTTTTGATTTCCCCCGGGGGAAGGATGGTGGGGGAGAGGTATGCATCAATGCTAGGCAGAGGATATTTCCCGTGAAGCAAGAACAGGCTTTAGAGACGTTATATCTGCCTTCCGTGGGTGTACCTTGCTTTGAGGGGCGGAGAGGAAGCATGTCCGAACATGGATATCCGGAACATATTCCGCCCCTCCCTCCGCCCCGCCCCGCCCCGCCGCCCTCATCCCGAAGAGATACGATCATAGTAAAAAGAGATCATCGTGTCAAAGGACAAATTATTCCAACAAGCAAATTCCCCCATGGTCAAATACTAAATGCATATTGAAGCCATCAAAGTGAAGAATGAAAATAAAATGAAAATGAAAATGAAGAAAAGCGAAAAAAAGCGACCCACCTTCTCTCCCCCCATTGAACTTCACCGCAACCTCCTTCTCCATGTACTTTGTCAGGTCCAGGATATTCTCCTTCTTTGGCTTCTCCTGCTGCTGTCCGCCCTGCCCGGCCTGTCCCGTCTGCTGCTGCTGGTGCTGCTGTTGATATCCCGCACCGCCACCCGCACCGCCACCTCTCTGACCACGATAGCCGTAGCCGCCTCGTCCTCCGCCGCGTCCACCACCACCGCGGCCAGCACCGCGGAAGGAGCTGCGTTCGGACATGGCTGGCTGGGGGGCGCTACGGGAAATGTATTTTATGTATGAGGGGTTTGTTGTAATTGTGATATGTGATTCGTGGGGCCTAGTATGGGTAAGATGTAGGGAATTGTAAACGGGGATATTTATTGAGGAGGATAGAGTGCTCTTGAAGTTCAAGTTGTGTTTGGTGGTTGACTGAGGTGGGATTTTTCGCGCGTGGAAATTTGAACGGGGCGTGGCGCTAAGTGCCCGCCCTTGCTGAGCCACAGTTAGTTATGGCTGGGCCGTACTACATACATACGACCTGCTAGTCAGGAGCTTTCTTTTTTTTTTCAACAACTCGTCTATTCTGTTAAATGTGAAGTGAAATCTGCACTGTAAAGATGGCTTAATTAGTAAGTTGTGTTTGGATCTTCGCCTGCAATGGGACATATGCCGCTTTACACGAGCTTGATTGCGGACATAATTTGATGACGGCATAGTATTGCTACGGATTCGACTTCAATTCAAGCTCTATCTAAGATGATGAAATACCCGTGGAATAAGATATTTATTGTTATTTCCAGCAAGTCTAGACTTCAGTCAATCAGGGCTGCGTGTGTGGAATCCATCCAGCGTTCCAAATAGCCAAATCCGCCACTGCTTACCAGGCAACGCAATCACATTCATCCACTCCCAATCCGAAAAGATCGTGGGATGCGAGCCCTCCTCCACAACTGTGGGTTCTAGCTAGATGTCTCCTGCTCGGTTGCATGGCCTCCCTTCAAAGATAGCGGCGCAGTAGCCTTAACCCCATTCTCAATCCTCGACAACGTCAGCTCAGGGAAGGTAAAGCGCAGTGAACTGATATATGACTACCAAATAGCAGAGTACGTCGCGATATTATCAGTTACGACAGATTCATATACAGCTTCTAATCTGCTCTGAACATAAAAAACGCAGCAAAAAATAGAGCGAAGTCGATCCTTGCGCCATCTGTAAACTGTGAGACCGGGTACTCAACTTTAGGCCTGTTTGGAAAACATACTCAGTCCCTTGTATAAATACCAGATGATGGATCAAGATACAGCTGCTGTCTGCAGATAAAAATCCGAGGAAATCGCGCGCGGAAAACTGTCCCCTCTAATAACTCGTGTCTGGGTTACTCTGAGGGATGGCAACCTTGGAAACATTCTTGAATGTCCGGTTTTATCACCGTGCAGAACACGGAGCGAGTGAAGTGTTAGCTATAGATTGCCCAATATAAGTCTCCAAAATGGCCCTAGGATTAGACATCCATCTCGCATACAGAATAAAGATACAACGTATACATGACACTTCATCTGGAATCCGAAGTATAGGTAATATATCAGTACTAGTAGTATGTAGATACTAGTCACGTCTGACTTTGAACAAACTGTGATGACGAGAGAAAGGTTCCATCGTACCCTAGCATGCAGAGACTGTCCATATTTCCCTCGTCATATAGACTAAGTGCTCGATCAATAAAAGTGTTAATTAGCACACAGAAACAGAGACCGGCATTGGTGAAATTTGCAACGAAAAGAATCCGTGCCAGCTGCAGCTCCCTAGGACTCGTACTAAAGAGTTCGACGTATCAACCGTCGTCATCCACCAAATGCGAAAACAATAGCAAAAAGGTGTGCCTAGCAGTCGGGATTGGGTGGTGGCGGATCCCAAGCAGTCGGTGGTGGGAAGTCTTCGGGAAAATTGTCTCCCTCCTGCTTATCGCCGAAGAACGTGACGGGCGGCAAATCATCCTCGCTAACGCAGTTCGGGTTGCATTCGCGGAGGGGAGCGTCGCATGTGTACTCGAGCACGATTGTATCCTCTGCGCAGTCGGGCAGGACTATGGTGCAATGTACCCGCGTTAAATGCAAACCATGATCGTGAGAGTCCAAGAGCTCTTAGAGAGCAGATTTAGACGGACTTACCAGCCAAGTCGTCGAACTGGTTGAGGTTTAAATAACAATCCTTCACTTCAGTGGTGTATTGGGTGAAGAGGCCATTGTAGTGCCAAAACCATCCCCTGTATCCGTTGTTTTTTTCAGCCACTTCCTTTCACAATGTTAACGCTTATAAAGATGTGTTTTACTTACTTGTCAGTCTCATCAACGGCACAGCCAAACTCAATGAAGGCACCCACGGCGGAGGTCTTGACTTGTTCAGACATCTCATCCGGGCAGCAGTAGTATGTAATTTCAGCCGTAGACGTGCAGTTCAAAGAGGCCAGCGTTCCCGTAATCAGGGCAGCAGCCGCGAGAAATTTGACGAAGTTCATCATTGCTTTCCTTGTCATTCATTTATTTTCAAATTTCTCTGGCACGCAAAACTATACTGAGTATCTGGCAGCTTATTCCCTTGACAGCGGGCCAGACTGGGAAGTCGTAACGCTTTTATACGATCCCACCCGGGCTCTCCCCTCAAATAGGAACGGCAAAATGCATGGCAGAGCAATAGCAAAGCTAGTACATCCGTTAATCCGGGGGAGGAGGGGTGCGCTGAAGTATTTGAATCGGCCCGTTCAATCCATGGCAAGCTGTACATGTTTATCCCATACACACATACTCGAGAAGAAAACCCACAAGATGCCCGGTCCGAAGTACTGGATAAACTGGTGCCGAGACGGGATAATATGATATGGCCATAGCAAGCAAGATCTGCTAGAACAGGGATAACCCAACGACTGGCATTCGGCAGTTACATAACGTATCGTCCTGCCGAATTCCCTTCAATTTATCCTACATTCAATTTCCGAGTGTCTTGGGTCTCGAACGTTGCAGACGTCGATGATATGAGATGCGGGGTTGGGATTCAAATAGTACTGAGAAGCAATAAGTTGAGGCGTATTTGATTGGTTCTCCATAGACCACAGCATATTAAATGACGACATACCCAAGTATCATTAAAAGAGGAGAGGATAGAAGCCAAAGCTAATTACCTACCGCGCTGTACTCCATCCAGTGAGTGCAATTCCAGCGCTGTGTATGGAGTAGCTTTTCAAGACTAGGAGGGAATTGCTCAGAGGCAGACCTTCTTACTAAGCATGCTAGTCTCCCGAGGGCGAGCCTCAGCGTACTGAATCCGGTGTATTTTCAGGCTGCTTCTTTTCAAATTTCCCGTAGACTAGGAAAGCAGGGGGTTGCTCTGGCTGATTGACTATTCCAATGGTGAAGTGTTGATGCCACACATTCCATTGCAAAGTAGAAAATGATAATGATGTACGGATATCTTCGTTCTGCAGATCACAATGCACACTTGATAAAGCAGTAATTAAGTAGTTGATCTCCCTATGAAGTAACCGGCACATTGCTACTCTCACCATGATTACCATCTTCATACCAGCTCCTATCCATCCCTGCCTTCTGCCTATCGTCCACATTAAAGGGACCCCTAAGCGCCCCTTTGAAATGTCTCTTCACATTCTCTCTAAATACCTGCACGGCGTCCGTCCCTTCCTGGTCGCAGATCCAGGTCAACCACCTATGCCCCGTCGTCACATGCGTGATCTCATCGTTGTGGATGATCTCCAGCGTCGCCACGCTCTCCACGTCGCCTGCGACGCGGAACTTTTGAATAGTCATTGGATTCACATCTAAACCCCTAGCTTCATGCACAAGGGCAATGATACTAATGCGAGCACGGATATCATGTGCGGTCTCCGTGGCAGAGAGCCAAAGGCCGTGATGGACTGGTAATGCGCCAAAGTAAGAACCCATTTGCTCAATGCGCGTGCGCAGAAGGGAAAAGTGTTTAGCTTCGTCCGCCGCGACTTTGAGCCAGTCGTGGAAGAAGGTGCGGGGAAGTTGCTTTTTGGGTTCTGAGTTTGTTTCAAATGTAGAAAATCGCGCGCAGATGTCTATGGCTAGGTCGATGGCCCATAACTCGATGTTGGCGAGGGCGTGTAGCATGGCTATGCGGCTTTTGAGGGTTCCACCCCGACCGTGTTTGGGGGTTTGCCAGGGGTTAACTGCCGTCAGGTTGTCCTGGCGCGGTGGTTGGTCAGGCGGGGATACGGTTCCTCGCCCCAGGGAAAGAGGGGAGGTTGTGTTTTCATTTTGTATGAAGAGAGAGTAGAGGTGGGTGGCTAATTCAATCTTGTGTTCGGGATTTGCTGTGTTTAGGATGTGGACGGCCCAATCGCAGAATGTGGCGCTCTCATCTAGATAATGGGGTGTGGTTGTGGTATTGAAATCTTCTTGCTCCTCCGGGGGCTCAGACGCCGTAGTAGTATCTGTAGTTGAAGAAAGTTCTGATTTCTTCTTTCTCTGGCTCTTGTCGCGCTTCTTCTTTAACATGACTTTCTCGCTGACAGGTTCTATCCTGGTTAACAGCACACCATCTCCCCCACCATTATTTACGTTATATTGCATGTTCACAACCTCTCCTTGGATATCAATAGGAAAAGTGCATGTTTTAATCCCAACACTTGATTCTCCCGTATCCACGTTGAAATCATATGCGTGCCATGGACACGACGCCACATAGGCAGAATCTTCAATATCGACGTGGGACTCAGCCATGGGGCCTCCAGCATGGGGGCATTCTGCCTCCATGGCGTAGTATGACCATCCATCGGCCGTTTCGTTGGCCTTGGGTGTGGATGAGGGATCAATTCTCGGTAAGCGGAAGAGGACCAGCCGGTTGTCATCAGAAAGATGGATCACATATCGAGCCTGTGTGAAATCTGAGAGCGTGCCAAGCCGGAGAGACATGACGTATGTGATATTCTGTATTTATAGAACTGTTGGTGTCCGAATTATAGGAGAACGGAGTGCCCAAGTGCGATGGCGGCAAAAAAGTTAGCGCGGGTTAGCCGTTTGCGAGCCAACCGGCCAATCAGAAACCGTCTTTCTCAACCTCACTCGGATTTTATTCGAACAGCCACCTAAATTCTCATCCTTGAAAAGCCGTTTGTGCTCCTGCATCAACAAGGAACGGCCTGCACCGCTCCTCGGACAACTAATGCTGGGTGCCGAAGTGCAAACGCTGTGCCACCGGCCCCCTCCCAACAGTTCGAGCGAAAATATCATTTGAGGCTCAGGCCTTATCGGGGCACTAGACCTCAACTCACTGTGACAGGGCCTTGGACTCATCCCCTGTAAACTCAGCGACTCCTTGCTTATAACGCCTATGATAGCATAACCAGGTATAAAGCCTGGCCCAATACCTCTCCTGTTACATTTCTACATGTATCTCTGCTGGTAATTACGTTGCCTGTCCTACCGTGTGGATAAGGCGGTGCAGGTTCACTCTTACCCTTCTCGCGCTCCTCATCGTCGTCAACCATGTATATCGCCCCAAAAAGTGAACTCTACTTTCTGCTAGTTATGCTAGGTTTTTATATTGTTGGAGCTGTAGCAACGAAGCCCTATCGTATGGCCTTTCAAGTAGCCAATTCGTGGAAACACGCTAACCTTTTTACAGCTCTGGGTATCAACTTTGGTCCAACACACATGTAAGCATCACACTTTGGAACTTACTTCGCAGACATGCTGAGAAAATAAATTTCCAGTACCGCTGCCTATATCGATTCGTCGGGAGAGGCAGGGCACGTCGCCAGCATTGAATGAAGTGATGAGCACCGTGCCTTTGCTGCAGATTCTTTCAAAAACGATGGAAGAAAAGTGTAAGTACATGTACACTTATCCCCATTAGAATATTTAAACCTTAGAATTTCCTCTAAAATCGGTTACATTAACATACGTTCCATTGCGATCAAAAGACAGTGGCGAGGACAATGGTATATTTCGCGATGGCGATAAGCTAGTCCACACTTCAGCAGATCCAGAACGCTGCCCCGAAATTGAAAATGTTCTCAGAAACTCTTTGGCTAGCATCAAAGAGAGATGCGTGAAATCTTTAGGCGACCCCTCGCTGATATTACATTCATTAGCATCCCGGAACACTTCAACACTTCTGCGTATGATGCAGTCGTGGAAGCTGGATCAAATGAAAACGGACTTATTCAGAGCTGGCAGATCCGGAGGTTCTTCAGTGTTGCGCGACTTGCCTACGGTCTTAACTCATGCCAAGGTTTTGGTCTGACAGAGCCCGGCTCTTGCGATATTGAAGAAGGCCCTCACTATGCCATGTTCATTGACTATAACAGAGATTACATGGATTTGCTGATAGCTGATATGACTGAGTTCTTTTTCGTGGTCGAAGGAAAAGAAAGACTGGGGAATCTCGGTGCCCAGAGGCTTGATGGTTTGTCTGGTGAGGTAAGTTGAAAGCACACTTTTCTTTTTCAGGCTTTTATTGAGCAAAGATATCTAAGAGCATGTCAGGCTGTTGACGAATACCGTGACGAAGTACGGCATGCAATTCAAGCCTTTGTAAAGCGAAGTTTTCCTGAACCCGACGACAGTGGTCTTGCATTTCTTCGAGCGGTTGTCATAAGTGGGGAAGCACCAAGGCCAGCATTCAGCAATGTCCATGATGCTATTATTAACACCCTTCCTAACCATAAGATTTATGACTCGATCGACCCCCTTTTTGTGGGAGCAGTGGGTGCGGCTCAGTGGGCAAAACTTCATGTTCTCCGGCCTGAGTTACTAAAAGATTTTGATCCTATTGATATCCTGGCGTTTGGAGATGCTGAACACGATGAACTATGATCTTTGTGTTTGTACTTGAACTACTTTTATGTTTTACTGCGCACAGGAAGTTGCGCGTGTAAGTAAATGTTTCTATTCACGGGCATTCGAACACTTTCTTCTATGCCTCTTGCAAAAGATTTACACATAGCAGGAGTCCATTCGGATATCATAGCCCTAACATTAATTTCAGGTATTTCGTCTGCGGGGCGGAGCGCGGCAATATCTTATGTTAATAAGTTGTTTTTAGATTTTATATTAAAATAAAAGAAGCCTGGAAGTGACCTCAACTCCATTTGGCAGAGACATAAACTACTGATTCAATTGAATTAAGTCATTATTTAATGATGTCCAGTATAGTCTCCTAATGTAGAAGACAAGGGTGAGGTTCATTCAATCAGAGCACTCTGGTTCATTAGCTGACAGGAAGAATCTATGAAATACCACTTTTAGTAGGGGGAGAAAACTCAGCAAGAAAAAGCAAGAAGTGGGATCACAGTGAATTCAGTAATTTATAATTTCTAGCACATCAAGACTTATGTGCTACACAGTATCTTACTAGCAATAATATGCAGCTTAATGTCATTAGTACAGTACATGTACTAATGTGTTCTGTATCTGTCCATTCTATTAAGATAGTTGTCTGACCACATAATTCAGTTTTCATCAAACATTTCCCACTAATAGTAGTTTGAAAAACTTTTTGACTACAAATAACAATTATTGCTCATTTCAACAAACAACTACTTGTGAGATGTTACTCATCTGCAGATTCACACTTAGGCAATACCTTTGCTCCTTTGCCACAAAATTTCATAATTAGTCCCCTGGCTCTGGGGGCCAAGACTTCCGCCCCCCACAATCCTTGATTCTTTGTGTCAATAGACAAACCAACCTATTGATATTCACGGACCATGTTAGACAGGGTGCCTTGACAAATTCATGATTTTCTTCATCAGATGAATGATCAACTACTTAAAAAATGGGATGGATGCACAAAATAATCCTTGTGATCCAGATGGTAGTTTAACTATGCATCTGAACACCAACAGTTAAAAATAGTAAACATGCGGCTTAGGCCGCTTGATCTTGAAGGTAACGCCCTGATATGCCAGTGTTTGATGGCCGGAAAACAACATCGCCTATTTCCAAATAATTGACCAGTTATATTCGATTATCAGCCCGGTTGGTGCCTCTATATTCCGGGAAATAATTGACACTATGCCGGCTCTTGGTTCGGTGATGCCCCCACGACTATAGATCACTGTCTCACGTCAATTTTAGCAAACGCTTTTGGGGTGTAGCTACTTCGATGCAGGTTGGCTTTATCACCCCTACATGTCTACACTCCTCTACCCAAGGTTTATAAAATATTATTAGAACGGTAGAAGCTCTGCTACGACCGAGGCTGGATAAGATGAAGCTTCTAAAAGGTATAGAAGGCCAGTTGTATACAGCTAGCCCTTGCGAAAATTATATTCTCTTCACTTCACATGATATATTCGATTACCCCTGAAGCTACTATTTTACTGATTTTCAATACCTTTCCCAAACCAAAATGACTCCCCTTCTATATTATTTACTATGTACTCATTTATTTGTTTTTATTGCAGCTAGTCCTATCCCCCTTGAGGATCTAGAGGCACAAAAGAGGGATCTCTTAGATCTTTCAGATACTTACCGTGGGATATATTGGAATGAGGCTCTGCCTCAATGCGGTCTTGAGCATTTCAACATTCTTGTTGAGGCTACACGGATGGCATTGGAGGTCACAAGACTTCACTCACCTGGCTTTCAATGGGAGTGGCCAGCTTTTAATTGATACTTCGTGTCTCCTTCTCAAACCGCCGGAAAGAGCGGGTGGCAGGTAAGATCTCCTAACTTTTAGACGGTACAGGGCCCTTGAATAAATACAACTCGAACTATCATTAGTCCAATGACGAAAACAAAGACATGTTCATGAATCTTCAAAGTATGAAAAATTTCTTCTTGAATAAAAGCTTAATGATTCTCTCAAATGCTGATTTTCTTTAGATAATATAGAGCAAGTCAGATATTTTCCGGTATACGGCAAAAAGGATATCCACGGCAGATATTCGCGTATTAAAAGAACAGCGTATCGTTGCAAAGAAATTGAAGGATATCATAGATGTGCCAGAAATCCAAACAAATATGGGAAGTGGACAGGACCGTAAATATTCCAACAGAATACTGTGTAGCACCTGAGCCTTGATGCGATAAGAGGTTGTGGACCACTGAATTCTCTATGTCTCATTTCCATAGAGGTAAGTATTCTCTCCTTATTAGAGCCAGCATCTCTATAAACTTTGCCTGCATACTAACGAAGGAGGATAATTTAGCTAAATGGATCTTTCGACAAGTATCAAACTTATGCTTGCCTCATTGATCCCGGGGTGGTCCCTTCTCACCTACTGCAATTTTTCAACCATCGAAAATTCCGCTCATGCCGTTCAGCAAATGATACATTGAAAATAAGGATGCTGATGTTTTTCCCTCCTTCCCAGGACAGCTTACACCGCAGACACAAGCGCCAGTAGAGACGGTATTTAATAATTAGCCCCCCATGAGTTTGTCAGTTAAGCTTACTTTCTTAGGTTGGGCAATTATCTTTTGTCCAAGGTTTTTCGACGAACCGCGCAGGGTACGATATATCAACAGAATCACTAACGGGCCGAAGCAAGATCCAAGGAATATTGAAGGCTTGGTATCTTATGAACAAATTATTATACATGAGTGGATGCATAGTAAAAATTTTGGCTACCGTCAAAAGAGTAAGTCATGCATGCTACTGGCCACCTTGTCCGCATTCTCTACTAATTGTATAAATAGTCTGGGATATTCAGGGGAGTGTACCACAAGACAACATACCCGGCGGGAAAGAAAAATATGGAGCAACATAGTTCTTACGCCATAAAGCCGTTAACTTCCCAGCTAACTATCTACACAGTATGTTTGCGGAGACAGAGATTGCCACGCATGGGCATGGAGAAGCATGGTAAACGGATATCCCCCCCAGCATAAATATAGGCACCGCAATAAATGGTATGTTGGTTGATCGCCTAACAAATGCTTATTCTCATTCTCTTTGGACTCATCGGTATCTTTTTGACTGATATGGACGACATCCGATAGCTATGCCTGGTTCTTTACCTACAACGAGTTTCACAACAAATGGAGCTAGAACGATGATGGGAACAGCTTCCCCATAGAATTAGGAGTACTCACCAAAGACACCGACGACCCTCTTAATGGCCACACGGGAATTTCCACGAAAAGATCTCAAGACGATAAAAGTCGAAAAACCGAAAAATTGCCATATACAAGACGGAAAAATTGAAAGCATAGTCTGCAACTACGTCGGTGAGGACTATGAAGAGTGGTTGTGTAGACTGGACAAGTCATTTGAAGCGCGAAATAGTAAATGCATGCTATCGTAAGAGACTCCCCCAACATGCTAGGAATTGAAAGCCTCAGACAACGCAGATTGATATTCTGGATACTGACACGATTGTATCCGTTTTCTTAGTGCCGGGTGTCATCTGTCGTTTGGATATGCTGTTGATCCAAAGTGCATGTGTACCTGTGACGGCGAACGCGCTGCACTTTCTGATCCGCGGTGCGAGGGTTTTGCTGGAGCTCTTCCGCACCTAGGGCCCAACCATCCACCAGACGGAGGATATATCCCGCCTCGTGCATAAGAGCACCGGTCTCATGTCTGATGGTTTTTAATGGACTATTAAACATCAATTATTGATAACCACATATCGTCGAACGTTAACATAGTTGTCGAGTCTTTCTGTTGGATGGATACCGCTCGTCGACTACTAGCGCTTAAGAACTTGAACTTTCGTCCGTGGCCTAGCACTTTTCTCCTTTCATAGCTCTCCCCTGTCTTGCTGACTATTATATCAATTTTTCCTGGGTATCAAAGATATTGTAGGCTTTATAGAACACATGCCTAATGATATCAGCATATTTTGCGGTGACTTGCCAAATATGGTGTCTTGAGCAAAGAATGCTCTTTCCGAGAAGCAATACATTTGAATTTCTACCGTAGCACGCAGTAGGCGGCCAAACACGCTGAAATCGCGCTGGGAGTTACAATTAAATCTAATCAGAGACTGCTTTTATTATTTGCAGGGAACTAATGGAAAGGGAGAAGACGAAGAGTTGAAATAAGCTGTGTAGATCCATGGATCAGTGGAAATAAGGTTGCGCTAGCCCCCGCGTCTGGGCGATCCCGGGCCTGATCGGCCCGGGAGAGGCTTGGCGCCACGGAGACGCCATATCTTCGTGTGACGAAAGCCATAAACGTCTGTTCATAAGCGTCCCGAAACAGTAAATGGGTAGAAATTGGAAAATCTCCCGTGAACTGTCGTATGTTTGTTATATAATCCTAGCGTACTAGAAAGTCCCCCTCTATTAAATCTCCAAGTAGGATTCCGATCGTTCGAATTGTGATTACTCCGGCAAAAAAGTTCAAATCAAGCGCGCACCTTTGGCACGACACGTTCGCGCTTGCCGGTTTGCGTGTGCATCATGACGCTCAATTTTTCAACGGGTGGCAGTCGACCAACTTTAACTTTGTAGCTCGACGTTAACAGGCGATTTCCGAAAGCATTTATCACTTGAGAAGCTGCTCCGCAGAAAAACCTTCTTGGAGTCGTGGAATACTCTATTTGCTTGGGATTCTGACATGGTCCCAAACTTCCGTATAAAAGGGTCGGCATGCCCGCCTTCCTCCCACGTTTTCACGCCAACCACCACCACTTTGGTATTGAAGACAGGGTACTTCAATTAGCATATTATGCATCCCGTTATATTAATCTTTTCTCCTGTAATTTTTCTGTCAAATGGCCTACTGCTTTACATATACGGCTTATCCATGCCTATCAATTCCTGTAATTGTTGCCTAGCCAGTTCTGAAACACAGGATTCCCTCGATCTCGATCCCTGGGACAGATATCTTCACTGCAACGTTTGTGTATATTTCTTCCATCTCTTTCTCTTTTCATGTCTTGGCTTCGTTGCTATGTTCGTAAAGCCCGCCACCATCAGTACGGTGTGCACCAGGATATGCCTGTTCCTGGGGAAACTTATTATATCCTTGTACTTTCTTTTCTGTCGCCTGGTGTGTGTTGTCTGCTACTTGATAGATGCTATTTCGAATTTGACGACAGTCACTTTGAATTCACTTAAAACACTGAATCGACGGACATATTCTTCAACCTCCCTACCCAGAGCAAACCATCACCACTTTCAACGGCCCGATCAAGACCCCGAAGCCCTAATATGGCGACTCCCACCCGAAATAGTGCAAATGATTGCAACTGAGCTTTCACCTCCCGCGGCAGCCTCGTTTAGCTTGACAAGTGCAACAGTCATGGACCTCGTTGGACGGCAATATTTGTATCTGCAGGACGAAGACCGTCTAGAACTGTTAGCGCATTTTCAGAGCAGCTTTCCAAAGCATTTGCTCTGCTATCAATGCTACATCTTCCACCGCAAATCAGGAATATTGGGGGCTGGAAGTCTAGATTGTGGGCGACGAAACGGTCACCTCGTGACGGGCACGATGCGATTATCGTTTTCGGTAATGCAAAACGCAATGAACTGTTATCTTTACGGAAGAAGCCACTACGTACCGTTCATTCCGTTTACGTATCACGGCCGGAAGACCAAATACGATATTACGGTAGAGGAGAAAGTTGAGCTGAAGGCTTCGAATGACAATGTTCTTCTACATCAACGAATAATAGCAACTTTCAATCGCACAGGTCTCCAAGTGACGACGAAGACAGCGAAAGACATACCTTTTAACGTATGTCCCCATATCAGATGCTATGATGTTTTCAAGGTGCCGTTGAATAAGTGGGAATTTTTAAAATGCCGTGTATGCGAAACAGATATAGGAACTCGCCGCGACAGGTTGGATGCAAATTATGACAATATAACCGTTGATTTGTGGCGGGCACTCGGACCGTGCCGGAGCCCGTTTGAATCTCAGTGGGAATTGCAGACGGAGCCCTATGACCGGTATCATAAGCCGTTGCTTCTCACATCGGGAAACGAATTCGCGTTCAGTTTATTTCGCGAGACTAAACCACTCTCAGTCCCGTCCGGCAGCTCCCGGTGAAAGTATTTCTTTGTCGATACGGTGTTTCGAGGTCTTCAAGAAATCGATCGATGTGTCGAAGTCGTAACTCTATGAGCTGGTCACTTCTGTAGAGCATGAGTCCCAGAACATCCCAGCACATTGGGCAATAACCATGATCCCCTAACCCAGCCGCGTCGAGGTTGCTCGGCCGTCAGGTTCGTTTGGAGGCCGAGAAGGTGGATTTGGCTGTCATACGATAAAGCTATAGAAACATATGGTCGCGATAGACAAAACCACCCTTTTTATCAGAGTCTAATAACCCCGGGTTGGTATGGCTCTATCAAATTGACGACATATCTTGGGCAGGTTGCGATGTAAAGGTTGGCTGTGGGAATGTGAACCAGTAATGGAAGGAGCACATAGCAAAGAAGTCAGTTTATGTGCTGAAGAATGAAGGCGCTGATGGCCACAAAGAGCCCTGATATCATGGTGCAGCGCATTTTGTATTATTTAGACTTGAGGATATCGCAACACTGGGTGGCTCTTTCCCTTGGTCCGATCGTTCTTGCTCTTTCTTCTACTTCTGTCTTTTCCCTTGCTCCTGCCCCTGCTCTCATAGTCGCAACTGCAGTTATTAGACCGTGCCTGCCGTCTCCATTGGGAGTTCCTTCCCGTCTGAGCAGTCGCGACTACCTTCGCGAGAGAATAATCCATCAAGGCCACTGAGGGCATAGCCGGATCATTCCTTCCATTCCCCAAAGATTTCATGCTATTCTACCTTCCATCTGTCGCCAGTCCCACGCCGCAAGTAATATATCCTGTATATAAAAACCACCCTAATCTAATCAACATCCGGTACCGGCAACCCATCCAACAACCTAACCTTCATCCCCAACTTCTCCAGCGCCTCTTTGGAATTGCTATCCCGCAGCGCCCTCGTCTCCTCCTCAGACACAAGCACAAAATCATGCTGCAGCACCGGCGTCCCCAGCGGCACGTCATACTTCTTCGCCATCTCCGAGTCCGTGAGCGGATGCAGATCAACAACAAGTGACGACTTGACCCCAAAGACAGCGTCGGAGGCTTCATAGGGGTCGCCGCGCAGGTAGAGTGCCCTATATCCAAAACCATATCAGTAACAAGAACATTCAATCCGGCAAAAAAACAAAAAAAAAAAAAAAAAAAAAAAAAAAAAGGGTTAAGATATACGTAATCAAATTATCCCACCCGCCCCCCC